>ML314752.1:0-59174 GCA_005239505.1 Nicotiana paniculata | reverse complement strand
TTAAAGCACATAAAATGCGAGGTATATAATGCTTAAAATCACGAATTCTAGCCACACATCACGAGTCATCTGAGCCTTTGGAGGATCTAATGGATGAGGAACGGGGTGCGTACATTCTTGAATTCGTAGTGCCAGAGAGACAGAATTACATACCTCATCCGAAGGCCAAGAAGTGTAAAATGCGATATTGGTTGCTTCGCCCAATTAAATTTGTCTCACCGTCCCGGGAGCACAATAGAAAGCTTGAAGTCGAATTGTGGGCGCAATTCATAAGTTCGATGTGGAGGCAAAAAGTTGTCCACGTCGTGCCACGATGTTAAATTAGGAGCTTGTTGGGAGGAAACCCAGCTTTACTGCTTTCTTTTATTTTTGTTTATTTTATTTTTCTATTACATTTGTAGTGTTGTTTTATGTTGTAGGATTATAAGTATAGGAAGAAAAGCCATAAGATGTGCAAAAGCGAGGCAGATACTGAGAACTAAGTGTGGGGTGCCCACACAAAGGACCATGCCAAGGGGAAGTCTGAGTACCTCGTGAGCAATGATTTCTTCGGTCTTTAGCCTTTCAGGGAGTTTCTTGTTCACCCTTGTTATTTTTTTGATATTTGTGCATTGAGGACATTGCACTCTTTTAAGTGTGGGGTGGAAGATTCTCTTTGCTTTGTATAGTATTATATTAGTATATTATTAGTTTCTTATCTTTTTATTGTTAACTAGATTCTTATTTTTATTTATAGAGTTAAAGCCCGTTTAGATGGGCTTGTTGTAAGTGATTTTTAAGCCAAAAATCATAAGTTAGGAATTCTAGATTTTGGTTTTTGGCTTATTTTTGTCATTTTAGCTTAAAAACAAGTGCTTAAAAGTACTTTTTTACTTTATCCAAATACTACAAAATAACTTTAAAGCACTTAAAATAAGCCAATCCAAACAGGCTCTTGGTAGAATTAATGGTGTAGTATAGTAGTAGTAGTAGTTTTAGTAGCTTAAAAAAATAAGAAAAATCGAAAAAATAGAAAAATTGGATTTCTCCCGACGATAGATTTCCTCAACAGTTTTCTTGAGAGATTTACGTCTAAAGAAAAATGACAAAAATATTTTCTTTGTAGGTAGTGTAGTAATTTTCCCTTGATTTTTCTTTGTGCCGCGGTTTTTTTCCTAGGGTTTTGTTTGAACCGAGTGTAGTTAGTTTTTATTTTGTTAGAAGTAGAAAACCTTGTGCTATGTTTTGAATTGAAGAAACATCTCTTGATTTTGTTATGCCTTGAGAATAGTGAGTAATTTAGTTGTGACGCTTAGGATCAATTTTTGACTCTTGTATAAGTACATTAAATTGTATGATCTTAACTTTGCTTAACTGCTTTGACGAGAGTGTCTCTATAAGTCCAATCCCGAATGAGTTATGTGCCATGTGTGTGTGAGGTTTGTGTGTATTTTTGTGCTTAAATTTGATATCCATAACTTACCCCATGTGTTTGCAAAGCGAAATAGTAGTTTTGTTCAGTCTTGGAAGTGATATAGACGTTTCTTTGTTGAACCAGTTATATATTTTACTCGTCTAATTGTTATATATCGTAGTTAACCCATTCGAGCCTGTAATCCTGTTTCTTTGGCAACCACATTATAAGTCTTACCCATTTGTTTGAATTATACATCTATTTGAACCTTTTCACCTCTCATGAGCACTTGAATTATTATGAACTTTGTGTCACGACCCAAAATCCATAAGGTCGTGATGGCGCCGGACATCATTGTCAGGAAAGCCAATCATTAATTAATTGAAATAATTTCTGGTTTTAGCATTCATGAAAAGCATTTTCTTTCACTTTATTACATATTAACTAAATAAAATCTAACAAGTAAAATAATGGTATGAACATTCCATTTGTAAATATATCCCAACACATCCCAGAACCCGGTATCACAAGTACATGAGCAATTTCTAAGAATTTTACAATTTCTACAAAGCTTGTCCGAAATACAAGTGGACAAGGAAATTAAAATAATGTAATACAGTATGAGGGAGACTCTGTCAGCTGCGGATGGCAGTCGGATGATGCAGCTCGCCGAAGTCTCCAATCCTCCACATCGCTATGAAAGTACCTGTGCAATAAGATGCACAACAAGTGTAGCATGAGTACAAAAATAACGTGTACTCAGTAAGTCGCCCGCCTAACCTCAGAGAGGTAGTGACGAGAGGTCAAATTAGACACTTGCTAAAGGCCAATTTAGAATATTCAAGTGTGAGACTAAGCATGATTATCATAGGCAATTTATTAAAAATCAGAAATAAATAATATCAGCTCTTCCCACATTTAACACTTTAAATCTTCGTCATATTAATAACAATTAATCAACATGGGTGATTTGAACAAATAACAAATAATCAACCGGAAGGAACAACTTCTTCCAAAATCTTTTTAATAACTTTAAATCTCTGTCATTTCAATTGACAACTTAAAATTCCAGGCCAGTAATCAGGAAAAAATCATAGCAACTACGCAGTAAATATAATGCGCAAGCAATGCCGAGGGTCGAACGGCGCGGACCAAAAATAATAAATTATGCACTGCCGAGGGTTGAACGGCTCGAACCATATATGCATCTATCTGCCCCGCTCACGAATAGATCATGCGACGCAGTTATACATAAAATAATAAGGCTAGCCTATTCGTGAATCATACATGTGACTCAGGCACCCAAAGTTACACATGCTCACACAATAAGTCTACATTTTTATCAAGAAAGTAGTTTCTCAAGAAAGTGGTAAGATTCTTCTTAAAGGAACACGAGAAATAGCATTTAAATCTTTATTTTGAAACTCATTTGAAAAGTTTACTGATATTCCAATACAACCCTATCAGGTATCCAATTATCCACGGAGGAATCAATTCTCTTTCTAGATGATTAAGAAAATGAACTCTAGTCTTCTTCAGATATTCAATTACGATTTCGATTATATTAGCAGTTTAATATTACAGGCAGGATAACAGGTACAACATGTAAGGCATGCTAGTGGGTCTTAGACTACCCGGACATGGCATAATAGTAGCTATGCACGGACTCCCGTCACCTCGTGCGTACGTATCCCCCGAAGATAATAGCACATACTTAATTAATTCACCTAGGGGGACAATTCCCCCTCACAAAGTTAGAAAGGAGACGTACCTCGCTCCGAAATTCCATAACCGGCTTCCAAGCCCTTCCGACGACTCCAACGGACGCACAACGCCCCAAAACTATCCAAATAACGACAAACCAACGAAAACATTCTCTAATATTAGCAACAATTCCATATTATACAATTTCCCAACCCCGCTTAGTGAATCACCAAAATGCCCTTGGGCCCACGTGCCCGGAATCCAAAATTTCTCAAATATATATTCTACCCATAGCCTTATTAACTCAAATATACAATTTACTCTATATTCCATACTCAATTTCGTGGCTAAAAATCTAAATTACAATTTCTAGGTTTTCTTCAGTATTTCCAAATTTCCTACCAATTTCCATGTCTAATTCCATGCATATACTTGTATTTAACTTAGAAACATGAAGGAATTACTTACCTGGACATTGATGATGAATTTCCCCTCTTGAATCCCTCCTAAAATCGCCTAAGCCATGAGAAAAATGAGAGAAATGGCCAACAATCTCGGTTTTAAAACATTCTGCCCAGCCTCATTTCCGCACCTCCGATCCTACCTCCGCACCTGCGCTCCCGCAGGTGCGACCAATCTCTCGCACATGCGACTTCCTCAGATCTAGCCAAAAATCGCACTTGCGCCCCCTTGTCCGCACCTGCATCTCCGCACCTGCGTCCAAAGCCTCGCAGGTGTGGTCGCACCAGACACCAGCAACTTCAGCTTTTTCTCAACTTCAAATATTGATCCGTTAACCACCCGGAATCCACCCGAGGCCCCCGGGACCCTGTCCAATTATACCAACCTGTTACAAAATATAATGCGGACTTTCTCGAGGCCTCAAATCACATCAAACAACATTGAAACCATGAATCGCACCCAAATCCCAACTTTGTGAACTTAGAAATTTCCAATTTCTGCATCTGATTCCGAAACCTATCAAATCACGTCCGATTGACCCCAAAGTTTGCACACAAGTCATATTCGACATTACGGACCTGCTCCAACTTCTAAAATTGCATTCCGACCTCGATATCAAAACTTCCACTTCCGGTCGAATTTCTCAAAAACCTTCAAATTTTTATCTTTAGCCAAATGACTTGAAAATGACATACGGACATCCAAATTCACTTCCGATCGTGCTCCCAACTCCAGAATCACCATACAAAGCTATTCTCAGACTCGGAATCCCAAACGGACATTAACATCACTGAAATGCGCTTCAAACCAAACTTAGGAAATTCTTCAAAAATGCTGACTTCCACATTATACGCCAAAATGCTCCCGGGTTATCCAAAACCCGATCCAGAAATACGCCCAAGTCCGAAATCATCATACGAACCTGTTGGAACCTTCAAATCATGTTTCGTAGGTTGTTTACTCAAAATTCCAATCTTAGTTGATTCTTCCAACTTAAGTCCTCTAAAATGAGAATTTTCTTTCCAAATCAACTCTAAAATTTCCGAAATTCAATTCTGAACACACCTACAAGTCATAATACCTGAAATGGAGCTGCTCACGGCCTCAAACTGCTGAACGACGCGCTAGAACTCAAAACGGCCGATCGGGTCGTTAGACTTTGTAAAAGTTAAAGTGGAGGTTGGTTTGGCTTTTGAGTAGAACTAATGAAATAAGGATAAAGGTGCTCTATTTTAAAAAAGTAAGAGCTACTTGAATTGAAAAAGAAAAAAATAGTTGTATTGTTGTGAAAAGTATTCCTTGATAGTGGTAACTCTTGATGCAATTGTGCTTAAAAAGTATGGAGTTAATATAAATTCATGTGAAGGTGGAGTTATGGTTTGACATAAGTGTAGGGTTTTAAATATTAAAGTGTATGTATTAAAGTGCTAAGGGAGGTGTTTCAACAACCTACATTACAACCAATTAAAGTCCTACTTGATCCTAGACTGAATGAGCTCGATCAGTAGAGTAGTACACTATGGGAAAGCCTATGGTACATCTTTTGTGGCATATCGAATTTATTTCTGAGAGTGAGTGAATTCTTTCTATCTTGATGTGATGACCCAAGGGGTCATTTTATGAAATAAGACTCCATTCCAGGCTCATTAGCCTTTAAAATATTAGTTTTATTTACCTCGATTTGCGTGCACAGTCCGGGTGTGAAACCGAAAAGCTTTTATATGAAAATATGAGAAATAGTAATTTTTGGAATTTAAAACTTGATTTTAGTTGACTTTGTTCAACATTTTGAGAAAACAGATCCCGATCTGTGTTCCGACAATCCCGGGAGGTCCGCAGTTAGTTATGGGACTTGGGCATATGCCCGAAACTTAATTTCGAGGTCCCTTAGAAATCAGTTTTTTGAAAGAAATTATTTGATAGATTTTTAATGAAATAAAGAAATGAATTAATGTTTGAAATCATTGGTATCAGATCTGTATTTTGGTTCCGGAGCCCGGTAAGAATTTTTTATAGTATTTGAATACTATCTGTGAAATTGGTGAGAATCGAAGTTTATTTGACGTGATTCAGACGTCCGGTTGAAAAATAGTGAAAGTTGAGCGTTCTTGAGAAAAATGATGACTTTTGAGGTTAAATCCATTGTTTTAAATGTTATATTTTCATGATTTGATCGCACGAGCAAGTCTGTATGATGTTTTTAGACTTGCGTGCATGTTGGGTTTATAGCCCCGAGGGCTCTGGTGAGTTTCGGATAGGCTACAGAGTGTTTGGACTTAGGAAAACTCAGCTGGTGCACCAGTTCTGGTGTTCCTGCACCTGCGAGCCTTTGGCCGCAGGTGCGAGCTCGCAGATGCGAGCAGGAGCCCGTAGGTGCGACCCAAGCCCAGGTCCCTTACTTCAGCAGATGCGGGATTTTCTCCAAGAAGCGGAACCGCAGAAGCGAAGAACCTTCTGTAGGTGCGGCCCCCCAAGGCCCAGTCCATTTCCATAGAGGCGGAAGCCTTCTGCACGTGCGATTATCGTAAGTGCGACCCAAGCACCGCGGGTGCGAGGGTCGAGCAGTGAGTGGCCTGCGGAATTCAGGTAAGTGTTGTGTCTAACCTTAGCTTGAGGAAATAGGCATTGTATGACTAGTTGTTACCTGTTTGTTTGTTAAATCCAATTTATAGATGAGGTGACGAGTACCTATACGTTGTGGTCAGGTCATACCATGCGAGTAAATGCTATTTATTGTTATTCTGGTTGTCTTAAAGCCTATTATCTGTGATTATTGTTGTTAGTGAAATGTTGAGAACATTGAGTTGAGATTGAAATGATAATTGATGATAGTAACCATGATGAATATTGAGTTCTTGTGAAATTCCTTTGAGAACATTGAGTTGAGATTGAAATGATAATTGATGATAGTAACCATGATGAATATTGAGTTCTTGTGAAATTCCTTTGAGAACATTGAGTTGAGATCGAAATATTAAATGGTGATAGAAATTATGATGAAATATTATTTCTCGTGAAATCCCCTTTTATGTTTTTGATGATTTGATGAGATTGTGAGGAAGGGTGAAAAGCACGAAGGGTGGTGCCGTGCATGACTTAATTATATTGTGAGGAAGGGTGAAAAGCACGAAGGGTGATGCCGTGCAATTCTTAATTATAAACTGGTAAGGATGAGAGTAAAAGCACGAAGGGTGATGTCGTATAATTCTTAATTATAATCTGGTAAGGATGAGGGTAAAAGCACGAACAATTATGTCGTGTATTCTATTTATTATTTGGTGAGGCTGAGTATAAAAGCACGAAGGGTGGTGTCGTGCAAGTTTACTTTTTATCTTTAAGTGCTAATATTATGGTTGATCACTATTTGTGTTTTCCTTATTCTCTTCCTCATTCCTTATGTTGAAAATTTCCTATCGCATGCTCCCTTCCCATTAATTGTTGTTTACATTCTTTAATTACTATTATTTCCAGTTAGCATAATTTCGATGTCCAGATTTTATGTGGTGTCTCGTCCTAGACTCATCACTACTTCACCGCGGTTAGGCTCGGTACTTACTCAGTACATGGGGTCGGTTGTACTGATACTACACTCTGCACTCTTTTGGGCAGATCCAGGTACTGACCAGAGTTAGGGATATCAGTAGTTTCGCATTTTGTTCGGAGACACGAGGTAGATCTGCTAGCGTCCGCATATTCCTGGAGTCTTCTCCTATCCACTTAGATACTGTTTTATTTCATTCGAAACAGATACATTATTTCTTTCAGCCCATTAATTTGTAGTATTCTTTAGTAGTTCGTGAATTGTGACACCAGAACCTCGGGTAGTTTCATAATTATATATCTAGTTCGTGGTTCGGTTTAATTATGATATTTATTAGTATTCGTATTTAGTCTGAATTGTTCTATTATGTTTAAGTAACTTTAAAAGTAAATGGTTAGTAAATTTCTAACATCGGCTTGCCTAGAAAGTATTGTGTTAGGCGCCATCACGATCCCGTGGTTTGGGAATTTGGGTCATGACACTTGAGTTCCTAATGGTTCTTAAATTTAACTGTGTGTGGAACTACTCTCTTTTGTTGTGTGGGGGCACTTGATTCATGAAGGAAAGATAATGTCATTGACCTCTATGTTAGAGTAAGTGACCGAGTTGTGAATAATGTGTGCTACTTGTGAGTCAAATCTTGAGGCGAGGATGTTATAACATGGTGCTTAGTCTGTTTTAAATATTCTTGGCATGATGAGTTAGGGAGGTTGTTTGATGAGAAGGTCATGATAACATCTTCAAGCACAAGAGTGTAACATCTTCACCTCAAGATCTGACTCACAAGTACCACACATTATTCAAAACTCACTCTCTTACTCTAACATAGAGGCCAATGACATCACCTTTTCTTCATGAATCAAGTTCCCTCACACAACAAAAGAGAGTAGTTCCGCACACAATAAACATTAAGAACAATTAGGAACTCGGGATAGAAAGGATTTACTCACTCTAAAAAATAACATTCATATGCCACAAAAGACGTACCATAGGATTTCCCGTAATGTACTACTCTACTAATCGAGCTCATTCAGTCTAGGATCAAGTAAGACTTTAATTGGTTGTAATATAGGTTGCGGGATGAGTAAGATACATTTAACTACAATAGTGACTACACCTCACTTAGCACTTTAATACATATATTTTAACTTTAAGAACACCATACTTATGTCAAACTATAACTCCACCTACACATCAATGTATATTAACTTCATACTTCTTTAAGCACAATTACATCAAGAGTCACCACTATAAAGGATATTTTTCACAACAATACAACTATTTTTTTCTTTCTTTTTTAATTCAAGTGGCTCTTACTTTTTCAAAACAGTGCACCTTTCTCCTTATTTTATGTCACGACCTGAAATCCTACCTTCAGGCCGTATTGCCGTCTAACGTTGAACCCGCTAGACAAGCCAACATTGATTATTACATTTATATCATTATTACAGACAATTGAAATAACAGTGGTAAACTAGAACAGTTATAATTAGATGCGGAAGATAAGAAATTCAACAACTTAAATAATAAATCTTACGAAATTTCCTTAAATAAACCCCTAGAACTGGTATCACAATCCACAGACTGTCTAGGAATACTAAAAACAAAGTCTGAATAAACAATACAGCTGTCTCAGAAATACAAGAGAAGGAATAAGATAAGAGGTGACGCCAAGGCCTGCGGACGCCTGCAGGACTACCTCAGTGTCACCTATGGTCTGAAGGATACTCCCTCGATCACTGTCCATCGGGTCCGGTACCGTAATCTGTGTAACATAAAGAAGTGCAGGTGTAGCATCAGTACAACCGACCCCATGTACTGAGTAAGTGTAGAGCCTAACCTCGGGGAAGTAGTGAGGAGGCTAGGACACGATAAACAATAAATACCTGTGTAATTCAATAATATATAATAGAAATGACGACAGGAAGTAAATAGTTAAGTGCAAAACGGAGGAGAACATGCTGAGGACAAGGGAAAACAAGTACTAAATCACAGGATGAAACAACAATCTAAGTAGCATCATTAGCAACAGGAAGTAAACACATAAAGCAAACATGTGCACGGCATCACCCTTCGTGCTTTACTCTCATCCTCACCCAAACAAGTACACGACATCACCCTTCGTGCTTTACTCTCATCCTTACCAAAACAAGTGCACGACATCACTCTTCGTGCTTTTACTCTCATCCTCACCAAAATAAGTGCACGGAATCACCCTTCATGCTTTTACTCTCATCCTCACAATGCAATGAATAAATGAAACGTCACGGCATTAACCTTCGTGCTTTTAAATATAAAAATCATGGCACGGCATCACCCTTCGTGCTTTACACTCTTATCCTCACAATGAAATAAATAAATACACGGCATCACCCTTCATGCTTTGCACTCTTCCTCACCCAAACAATATCAAGAACAACAATTTGGCAAGGAAAAATTAATACAAACCAAAAATCACAAAATCCCGGCAAGGGAACAATAACAGAAATATCACCGCCACCGGCAAGGGACACATCTGTAACCAATCTCACTGAATACACAACATAACCAAATGATCCTTAACCGAATAACTAATGAAAAGTGTCCACAACCAATTATTTCCAACAACAAAATAATCTCCAAAATGAAATCTACTTCATAACACAGTGAATATCGAAGAAAAACACATATACCATAAGAAATGACTCACGGGCATGCTTGACAACAATGTATAGGTACTCCTCATCTCACCTATACATTGAACATGATAATAACACGTAGTTCATATGACTCAACACTTATTCCCTCAAGCTAAGGTTAGGCCAAACACTTACCTCGGCTCCAAGAATCCAAATAAAGCCTCTAGCACCGCCTTTCCTTTCGAACTCAACTCCGAAACAATCGTATCTAGACATAATTGACTCAATAGCATCAATAAATTCTAAACAATTCAATTTCAATGCCTAATTATAGATTTCCCAACATTCTTCCAGAAATTCCAAAAATCAACCCCGGGCCCGCTTGATCGAAACACGAGGTTCGGACCAAAATCCGATCACCCACGAGCCCACGATACCGAGTATACAATTTGTTTTGAAATCCGACTCCAAAACGAGGTCAAATTACCAAATAATCAAAAAGCCCTAACTCTACCCAAAATCCCAATTTCTACCCTTTAATTCCATGATTTTAGGCCTAGAATCTAATAATTGTTGATGAAAATGGAAGAAAATGAAGTTAAGATTACTTACCTATGAAGCTATGGTGGAAAAGCTCTTCGAAATTTCCTATGGGGTGTGGGGAAGAAGGAGGGTTGTAAAAATTGGTAGAAAATCCCGTAAGCGTCCTGTTTTGGGACATTTATAATAGCTGGGCAAAATTGCTCTTCGCGTTCGTGGGTCCCACGCCGCGTTCGCGAAGGTTTGGTTATTGAACTTATTCGATCGCGAGCTTTTGGCTGCGATCGCGAAGTGTTAACACCACCCAGCACCCCCCTTACCCTACGCGTTCGTGATCCTGTGGACGCGTTCGCGTGGGGTCCCAGCTCTACCCTCCCCCAGGTCCCCTTACCTTATGCGTTTGCGTGAAGCCTTCTGCGTTCGCGTAGAGCTCCCCCCACAAGCTCCGCGTTCGCGTCCAAGGCCCTGCGTTCGCGCAGGGTTATTTCACTCCCAACCTACACTGCTCATCGCAATCGCATGGGTTGAACCGCGATCGCGAAGAGTAAAAATATTGGGCAGTAGAAACAGTAATCAGATATCAGATTTTGCTATGGTTATGCTCTCCACCGAAACTCCCCCCCTCCCGTGCCTTCGGGGCTCAAAATCAAATATACACACACCCTCAAGAACATCCTACGGACTTATTCGAGTAATCAAAACACCGAAATAACATCATACACATTGAATTAAACCTCAAAATCTATATAAAATAATCTCAAAACTTTATACACTTCTAATTTTCCATTTTGATCTGAAACACGTCAAACTAAGTCCGTTTATTACCAAACTTCAAAGGTAACACATATAAAATATATTGAACCTGCTCCGGGCTCCAGAACCATAATACGGGCCCGATACCACAGGTTTCAATTCAAATTTCGTTTTAAAAAACCTTTATATTTTTCAGAAAATAATTTTCTTTAAAAATTTATTTCTCGGACTTGGGACCTCGGAATTCGATTCCGGGCATATTTCCAAGTCCCATATTTTTCTACAGACCTTCCGGGATCGTCAAATCACGAGTCCGGGTCCGTTTACCAAAAATGTTGACCAAAGTCAACTCTATTCAAATTTTCAACACAAAATTATTTTTTTTATCAGTTTTTCACATAATGGCTTCCCGGCTACACGCTCGGGTTGCGCATGCAAATTGAGGTGAGATATAAGGAGTCTTTCATGGCCCCGGAACATAGATTTAGCTAAAATTACACGGGATGACCTTTTGGGTCATCACAACTCCACCTCTAAAACAAACGTCCGTCCTCGAACGGACATAGAATGGTACCTGAATCGGGGAAAATATGGGGATATCGGCTCCGCATATCGGACTCGGACTCCCAATTAGCTACCTCGACAGGCTGACCTCTCCATTGACCACGAACCAAAGGATAACTCTTCGATCTCAACTGACGAACCTGCTGAGCTAATATGGCTACCGGCTCCTCCTCATAAGTCAAATCCTTGTCCAACAGGACACCGCTGAAGTCAAGAACATGAGAGGGATCGGCAATACATCTCTGAAGCATAGATACATGAAACACAGGATGCACGACTGATAACTAGGTGGCAAGGCAAGTCTGTAGGCCACCTCTCCTACCTTATCTAGAATCTCAAATGGAACAATGTACCTAGGGCTCAACTTGCCCTTCTTCCCAAACCTCATCACGCCCTTCATAGGCGACACTCGAAGAAATACCCGGTCTCTAATCATAAATTCCAAATCACGAACTCTGTGATCTGCGTAACTCTTCTTCCTGGGCTGGGCTCTACGAAGTCTATCTTGAATGATCTTCACCTTTCCAAGGCATCCTGAACTAACTCTGAACCCAATAATCTAGCCTCTACCGGCTCGCACCACCCAACTGGCAACCGACACCGCCTACCATACAACACCTTGTAAGGAGCCACCTGAATGCTCGGCTGATAGATGTTGTTGTAGGCAAACTCATCTAAAGGAATGGTCCCATGAACCTCCAAAATCAATGACACATGCTCGCAACATATCCTCCAAAATCTTAATAGTACGCTCGGACTTACCGTCCGCCTGAGGATGAAATGTTGTGATCATCTCAACCCATGTGCCCAACTCATATTGAAATACTCTCCAGAAATGGGAGGTAAACTGAGTACCTCGGTCAGAAATAATAGACACGGGCACACCATGCAAGCGAACAATCTCCCTGATGTATATTTTTGCCAACTTCTCTGAAGAATACGAAACTGATACAGGAATGAAGTGTGCTGACTTGGTTAGCCTATCCACAATGAACCACACCGCATCAAACATCCTCTGAGTCCGTGGGAGCCCAACTACGAAATCCATGGCAACACGCTCCCACTTCGACTCGGGAAGCGCAATCTGTTGCATCAAACCACTGGGTCTCTGGTTCTCGTACTTAACCTGCTGACCATTCAAGCACCTAGCAACATATGCCACAATGTCTTTCATCATCCTCTGCCACCAATAATGCTTCCGCAAGTCCTGGTACATCTTTGCGGCGCCCGGATGAATGGAATACCGGGAACTATGGGCCTCCTGCAAGATCAACTCACGAATACCATCAACATCAGGCATACAAATACGGTCATGTATCCTCAAGACTCCCTCATCATCAACTGTGACCTGCTTGGCACCTCCGTGCCGGACCGTATCTCTAAGAACACATAAATGACGATCATCATACTGCCTGGCCCAGATACGATCATACAATGAAGAACGGGCCACAGTATGGGCCAAAACACTGCCAGTTTTCTCTCAGAAACCTCCAATCTCATGAACCGGGTGGCCAAAGACTGAACATTCAAAGCGAGCTGTCGCTCTCCGACTGATAGATAAGAAAGACTACCCATACTGGCTGACTTCCGGCTCAAAGCATCGGCTACCACATTGGCCTTACCCGGATGATATAGGATGGTAATTTCATAATCCTTCAAAAGCCCTAACCATCTCCTCTCTCTCATATTCAACTCCTTCTGCTTGAACAAATACTGTAAGCTCTTATGATCCGTGACCACCTGACATGGCACCCCATACAGATAATGCCTCCAAATCTTCAACGCATGAAAAATAGCTGCTAATTCTAAATCATGAACTAGATAGTTCTTCTCATGAACCTTCAACTGACGAGAAGCATAGGCTATAACCTTGCCATCATGCATCAACACTGCACCAAGTCCCACCCGTCAAGTATCACAATACACGGTATATGGCCCTGAACTTGTGGGAAAAACTAACACTGGTGTCGTGGTCAAGGCTGTCTTGAGCTTCTAAAAGCTCGCCTCACACTCATCAGACCACCTGAACTAAGCACCCTTCTGAGTCAATCTGGTCATCGGGGCTGCAATGGATGAAAAGCCCTCCACAAATCAGCGATAATAACCTGCTAAGCCCAAGAAACTTTGAATCTTTGTAGCTGAGGTGGGTCTAGGCCAATCTCTGACTGCTGAAATATTCTTGGGATCTACCTTAATACCCTTTAACGTTACCACATGGCCTAGAAATGGACTCAACCAGAACTCACATTTGGAAAATTTGGCATACAACTGACTGTCCTTCAGAGTATGGAGGACGACTCAAAGGTTCTGCTCATGCTCCTCTCGGCTACGGGAGTAAATCAAAATATCATCAATGAAAACAATCATGAATGAGTCCAAATAGGGCCTGAAAACCGGTTCATCAACTCCATAAAAGCAGCGTGGACATTTGTCAACCCAAATGACATCACCAAGAACTCATAAAGCTCATACCGAGTGCGAAAGGCTGTCTTAGGGACATCAGACGCCCTAATCCTCAGCTGATGGTAACCAGATCTCAAGTCAATCTTGGAAAACACTGTAGCACCCTGAAGCTGGTCAAATAAATCATCAATCCTCGGTAAAGGATTCTTATTCTTAACAGTAACCTTGTTCAACTGCCGGTAGTCGATACACATCCTCATCGAGCCATCTTTCTTCTTCACAAATAACATCGGGGCACCCCAGGGAGAAACACTAGGCCTGATGAAGCCTTTATCCAACAAATCCTGCAATGGATCCTTCAACTCCTTCAACTCTGGCGGGGCCATATGATACGGCTGGGTAGAAATGGGCTGAGTGCCCGGAGCCACCTCAATACAAAAGTTTATATCCCTGTCGGGTGGCATACCCGGCAGGTCGACGGGGAATACCTATGCAAACTCACTAACGACGGGCACAGACTCCATAGGAGGAACCTCAACACTAGAATCACGAACATAGGCCAAATATGCCAAATAACCCTTCTCGACCATGCGCCGAGTCTTCATATATGAAATAACCGTACCGGAAGAATGACTAGGAGTCCTTCTCCACTCCAAATGAGGTACTCCTGGCAAGGCCAAGGTCACTATCTTGGCATGAAAGTCCAGAATAACATGGTAGGGAGATAGCCAACCCATCCCCAAAATAACATCGAAGTCGACCATATCAAGAAGAAAGATATCTACCTGAGTCTCCAGACAACCAATAACCACTACGCATGAATGGTAGACTCGATCTACCACAATAGAATCACCCACCGATGTAGACACATATACAGAAGTACTCAGGGAATCACGGGGCATGCTAGATAAGGGGAAAAATATGAAGAAACATAGGAGAATGTAGAACTCGGATCAAATAAAACCGAAGCATCTCTGCTGCAAACCGAGACCATACCTGTAATGACTGAATCAAAGGCCTCAGCCTCAGGCCTGGTAGGAATGTATAGCATCGGGGCGGAGCCCCTCTAACTTGAACATCTCTGGGTCGACTTACTCCGGGCTGACCTCTACCTCTCATAGCCTGTCCTCCACCTCTAACTGACTGGCCTCCACCCCTGGCACCTCGACCTCCACCCCTAGCTGGCTAAGGGGGTGGGGTGCACCTGATGCTGGAATCATAGCACGGGAACCCGGATGTTGGGAGCTACCAGAAGCTCGGGGGCAATACCTAGCAATGTGCCCTGGAACACCACAAGAGTAACAGACCTCTGCTGCTGAGACTGATGGCCGTGAAACTGTCCTTGTCGACCAAAATAATCACCCTAGAAGCCCTGAAGTGGCAGTGCACCGATAGGAACTGGTGGTGCACTGAGACGAGCTGGTGGAGCACTGCGGGATACCTGAAGTGCCGACTGGTATGGACTAGAAGGTTGACCTCTGCCAAAAGAATCCCTGCCTCAGAATGAGGCACCACTGAATCGGCCGAAATGACGAGGCCTCTTGTCATACCCTTGACCACTGCCCTGAGACAAGATCATCTCAATACGCCTGGCCACATTGTCCGCCTCCTGAAACGAAATATCAGTACCTGACTCTCTGGACATCTGGAGTCTAATGGGCTGAGCTAGCCCCTCAATAAACCTTCTCACCCTCTCTCGATCTGTGGGAAGTATCATCATAGCATGTCAGGCCAGAGTGATGAACCTGGTCTCATACTGTGTAACAGTCATAGATCCCTGCTGCAAACGCTCAAACGGCCTCCGAAGATCCTCCCTCTGAGTAACTGGTAGAAACTTATCCAAGAGCAACTCGGAGAACTGAGCCCAAGACAACGGCGAATATCCAATTGGCCTAGTCAAGCGAAAATCCCTTCACCAAGTCTTGGCGGTACCAGAAAGACGGAATGTGAAAAAATCAACTCCATTGGACTCTACCATGCCCATGTTCCGAAGGACCTCGTAGCAACTGTCCAAGTAATCCTGGGGATCCTCTGATGGTGCAACAGTAAATGTAGTAGGAAATAGCTTGGTGAACCGATTCAATCTCCACAAAGCATCGGTAGACATGGCTGCCCCCTCAACTGCCTGTGCCACAAAACCCGGCTGAGCTGCTCCAACTGCCTGAGGTGCTGGAGTCTGGAACTGAGAAGCTAGCTGCTCCGGTGTGCGGGTATCAGGAGTCTGGGTCCCTCCCCCAGAGAGAGATGGCCGGTGCAGTAGGAAAAAGATCGGCCTGAGCCACGCCCTCCATAAGGCACACTAAGCGGACCAGAGCGTCCTGAAGAACCGGGGTGGCAATGAACCCCTCTGGAACCTGAGCTGGTCCGACTGGTACTATCCGATTGGGAATCTCCTCAGCAACCTCCACCTGAGAATCCTCTACTAGGGCTGTTGCTCTGGGCTGAGCCCTGGCTCTGCCTCGGCCTCTAGCACGACCTCGGCCTCTAGTAGGAGTTGTAACAGGAGGATCAGGCTGCTGATCGGTAGATGAGGAAGCACGCGTTCTCGCCATCTGCGAGAGAATATAATAGAAACTTAGTTAGCATTTAGAACTCAAATCGCTTGACAGAGAAGAAAAGATGTGAACTTCTTTCCTAACTTTGCAGACTCTAGGGGATAGGTACAAACGTCTTCCTACCGATCCCTTAGACTCTACCAAGTTTTTTCGTGAATTGTGAGACCTAAGAAACCTAGAGCTCTAATACCAACTCGTCACGACCCGAAATCCGACCTTCAGGCCGTGATGGCGTCTAACGTTGAACCTACTACACAAGCCAACATTTGATTATTACATTTATATCATTATTATAGACAATTGAAATAACAGTGCTAAACTAGAATAGTTATAATTAGAAATGCGGAAGATAAGAAATTCAACAACTTAAATAATACATCTTACGAAATTTCCTTAAATACACCCCAAAATTGGTATCACAATCCACAGACTATTTAGGAATACTAAAAACAAAGTCTGAATAAACAATTTAAACTGTCTCAGAAATACAAGAGAAGACAGAAAGAGAAGGATTAAGATAGGAGGTGACGCAGACGCCTGCAGGACTACCTCGGTGTCGCCTGTGGTCTGAAGGATACTCCCTCGATCACTGTCCATCGAGTCCGGTACCGAAATCTGCACAACATAAAGAAGTGCAGGTGTAGCATCAGTACAACCGACTCCATGTACTGAGTAAGTGCCGAGCCTAACCTCGGCGAAGTAGTGACGAGGCTAGGACACGAAGAACAATAAATACCTATGCAATTCAATAATATATAATAGAAATGACGACAGGAAGTAAATAGTTAAGTGCAAAACTGGGGAGAACATGTTGGGGACAAAGGAAAACAAGTACTAAATCACAGGACGAAGCAACAGTCTAAGTAGCATCATTAGCAACAGGAAGTAAACACATAAAGCAAACATGTGCACGACATCACCCTTCATGCTTTACTCTCATCCTCACCAAAACAAGTACACGGCATCACCCTTTGTGCTTTACTCTCATCCTCACCAAAACAAGTGCACGACATCACCCTTCGTGCTTTTACTCTCATCCTCACCAAAACAAGTGCACGGCCTCACCCTTCGTGCGTTTACTCTCATCCTCACAATGCAATGAATAAATGAAACAACATGGCATTAACCTTCGTGCTTTTAAATATAAAAATCATGGCACAACATCACCCTTCGTGCTTTACACTCTTATCCTTACAATGCAATAAATAAATTCACGGCATCACCCTTCGTGCTTTACACTCTTCCTCACCCAAACAATATCAAGAACAACAATTTGAAAAGGAAAAATCACAATACAAACCATAAATCACAACATCCCGGCAAGAGAACAATAACAGAAATATCACCGCCCCGGCAAGGGACACAACTATAACCAATCTCACTGAATACACAACATAACCAAATGATCCTCAACCGAACAAATAATCAACAATGTCCACAATCAATTATTTCCAACAACAAAATAATCTCCGAAACGAAATCTACTTCATAACACAGTGAATATCGAAGAAAAACACATATACCATAAGAAATGACTCATAGGCATGCTTGACAACAATGTATAGGTACTCGTCACCTCACCTATACATTGAATATGATAATAACACATAGCACATATGACTCAACACCTATTCCTTGAAGCTAAGGTTAGGCCAAACACTTACCTCGGCTCCAAGAATCCAAATAAAGCCTCTAGCACCGCCTTTCCTTTCGAACTCAACGCTGAAAAAATCGTATCTAGACATAATTGACTCAATAACATCAATAAATGCTAAAAAATTCAATTTCAATGCCTAATTATAGATTTCCCAACATTCTTCCAAAAATTCCAAAAATCAACCCCGATCCCGCTTGGTCGAAACACGAGGTTCGGACCAAAAACCGATCACCCATTCACCCACGAGCCCGAATATACAATTTGTTTTGAAATCCGACCCCAAAATGAGGTCAAATTACCAAATAATCAAAAAGCCCTAACTTTACCCAAAACCCCAATTTCTACCCTTTAATTCCTGATTTTAGGCCTAGAATCTAATAATTGTTGATGAAAATGGAAGAAAATGAACTTAAAATTACTTACCTATGAAGTTATGGTGGAAAAGCTCTTCAAAATCGCCTATGGGGTGTGAAAATTGGTAGAAAATCCCGTAAGTGTTCTGTTTCTGGACATTTATAATAGCTGGGAAAAATTGCTCTTCGCGTTCGCGAAGGTTTGTTTATTGAACCTATGCGATCGCGAGCTTTTGGCTGCGATCGCGAAGTGTTAACACCACGCAGCACCCCCCTTACCCTATGCGTTCACGTAGGGTCCCAGCTCTACCCTCCCCGAGGTCCCCTTACCCTATGTGTTCGCGTGAGGCCTTTCGCGTTCGCGTAGAGCTCCCCCCACGAGCTCCGCGTTCGCGTCCAAGGCCCTGCGTTCGCACAANTCCCGAGCCCTCGGGATCAAAACCAAATATACACACACCCTCAAAAACATCCTACGGACTTATTCGAGTAATCAAAACGCCGAAATAACATCATAAACATCGAATTAAACCTCAAAATCTATAAAAATTCTCAAAACTTCATACGCTTCTAATTTTCCATTTTTTATCCGAAACACGTCAAACTAAGTCCGTTTATTAGCAAACTTCATAGATAACATATTTAAAATATATTGAACCTTCTCCGGGCTTCGAAACCATAATACGGGCCCGATACCACATGTTTCACTTCAAATTTTCTTTTCAAATACCATTATATTTTTCAGAAAATAACTTTCTTTAAAAATTCATTTCTCGGACTTGGGACCTCAGAATTCGATTCTGGGCGTAAGTCCAAGTCCCATATTTTTCTACGGACCCTTCGGGACCGTCAAATCACGAGTCTGGGTCGGTTTACCAAAAATGTTGACCAAAGTCAACTCTATTCAATTTTTCAACACAAAATTATTGTTTTTGTCAGTTTTTCACATAATGGCTTCCCAGCTACACGCCCGGGATGCGCACGCAAACTGAGGTAAGATATAAGGAGGCTTTCATGGCCTCGGAACACAGATTTAGCTAAAATTACACGGAATGACCTTTTGGGTCATCACATTTTATTAGTTCCACTCAAAAGCGAAACCAACATTCACTTTAACTTTTACAAAGTTAATAACAATTCAAGTGATCATGAGAGGTGAAAAGGTTCAAATAGATGGTCAATTCAAACAAATGGGTAATACTTGTAATGTGGTTGCCAAAGAAACAGAATTACAGGCTCGAATAGGTTAACTACGATACATAACAATTAGGCAGGTAAAACATATAACTGGTTCAACAAAAAAACGCCTATATCACTTCCAAGACTGAAAAAAACTACTATTTCTCTTTGAAAACACACGTGGCAAGTTCTAGACATCAAATGCAGTGCACAAAAATACACACAAACCTCACACACACATGGCACACAACTCACTCAAGATTGGACTCAGCAAGACACTCTAGTCAAAGAAGTTGAGCAAAGTTAAGATCATACAATTTAAGGTACTTATACAAGAGTCAAAAGCTGGTCTAAGCGTCACAACTAAAGTACTCACTATTCTCAAGGCATAACAAAGTCAAGAGATATTGCTTCAATTCAAAATATAGCACAAGGTTTCCCACTTCTAACAAAATAAAAACTAACTACACCCGGTTCAAGTACATATCAATGAGGTCCCACATCCCGTATGCTTTAAAGCATTGGCTGGCCTGAGGCGCATCCCATCCCAGTCCTGTAAAGACCCGACCGGTCGTTTTGAGTGTTGTAGCTCCGTTCCTCTATTTATTTCTCTTTTGCTCTTTACAGTTGTTATATGACTTACCGGGTTAGTTGGTTCGGGTCCGGAGAGATTTCGCAGTGAATTGAGACACTTAGTCTCATAAATGAAAGCTTAAGTTGGAGAAGTTGACCGAATGTTGACTTATGTGAAAATGGCCTTGAATTTGAGTTTTGATGGTCCCATTAGATCCATTGAGTGATTTTGGAGTCAGGAGCGTGTTCGGATCGTAATTTGGAGGTTCGTAGTAGAATTATGCATGAAATGGCGAAAGTTGTAATTTTGGAAAGTTATACTGGGGTGGACTTTTTGATATCGCGGTCGATTTTGATTCCGGAAGTTGGAGTATTTTTGTGGTGTCATTTATGACTTGTGTGCAAAATTTGAGGTCAGTCGTGCGTGATTTGATAGGTTTCGATGTCGTTTGTAGAATTTGGAAGTTTCAAAGTTCATTAGTCTTGAATTGGGGTGTGATTTGTGTTTGTGATGTTGTTTGAGGTGATTTTAAGGTTCGACTAAGTTTATATGAGGTTATGGGACTTGTTGGCATGTTTGGTTCAGGTCCCGAGCGTCGGTTGATTTCGGGAGGTTGACGGATCCATGTTTTAAGTTGAAGAGTTGCTGAAATTTGAGGACTGTTGGTGTAATCGCACCTGCGGAGAGGGCACCGTAGTTGCGAGCCTATAGAAGCATGAAGAGAGTTGTAGAAGTGGGTAGGGAAGAGATGAGCAGAGGTCGCAGGTTCAAAGATTCTCCCGCACCTGCGTGGTCGCAGAATCGGGGCGATGGGCGCAGATGCGGGCCTGTGCGCAAGTGTGATGGACTGTCCCGTACCTGCAATTGTGCAAATGCGTCCAAGGCTTGCAGGAGCGGAGGAAGCTGAGTTAGTGAATTAGACAGAAATGGTGATTTAACCCAGAAGCGGTTCCACATGTGCAGATAAGTGGCCGCAGGTTCGAAAAGCCTGGGCAGAATATAAATGTTGGGTTCGAGGGTTTTATCATTTCTTGACTTTGCAAACTCGGAATTGGGAAACTTTTGAGAGAGATTTCGAAGGGATTCTTGAGGTAATCTCCTTTTGTTCATTTTTATTCAATAATCTTGCCTCCCCTTTGATTTTCCCACCTAGTTGGTGTGTTTTTGAGGTGAAATTTGGGGGTTTGAGGCTAGGGATTTGGAGAGTTGATTTTGGGGATTTGATTGGGATTTTTGTTATCGGATTTGAGTAAATTTGGTATGGTTAGACTCGTGGGTGAATGGTATGTCGGATTTTGTGATTTTTTTCGAATTTTGAGACGTGGGTTAGGGGTCGATTTTGAGCCAATTTCGGATTTTTGAGTTATAGCTTCGTAATTTCTCATAGAATTGATTCCTTTAGCCCATATTGATTATATTTTATTGTTTGTCTCTAGGTTCGAGACGTTCGGAGGCCAATTTGTGAGGCAAAGGCGTATTGGAGTAGGGATTCTACTCGGATTAAGGTAAGTAACAGTTCTAAATATGGATCTGAGGGTCTGAAACCCCGGATTTTGTGTCATGTGATTTGTTTGGAGGTGATGCACATGCTAGGTGACAGGAATGTGGGCGTGCACAGTGGGTATTGTGACTTGGTTCATTCCATGAAACTCTGAAGTTAAATAACTTGTTGCTTGTTATATGCTTTCCATGTGTTATCGGAATTTGACTATAAATCATGTTAGAAATAACGGTTAGGCTATGAGTTGGTACTGTTGGGACCCCCAAAGGCCATGATACATGTTGAACTACTTGTTAATTGTTGTTTTTACTCAGTCTCAGTTTTATTTACATATCATATCTCAGTCTCTACTATTCCTTGTTGATACATCATATCATTTATGTTTTGGGATGATATTCATGATTTCTGAGAGCCCGAGAGACTGGAGAGATTGATGACTAAGTGACGCCGAGGGCCTGATTGTGAGGATATTTATGAGATTGGGTTGCACTTCATAGCATGTTTCATTGATTTTATGCCATGATTGGCTTCATAAAGCGCTTGGGTTGAAGGAGCCCCTACGGAGTCCGCACACACCCCTGTGAGCGCAGGTACCTACTGAGTGAGAGTGCCGAGGTACTGAGAGAAATGAGTGACTATGAGTAATGAGTGACTATGAGGTTGGAGTGAATGGGAGGACTAAGTGATTGTTGCTCTGAGAAGCTGCATTTGATATCATTGTTTTTGCATATAGCTTCCATATATCACTGTTTTGAAACTTCTGAGCGATATTATCTCTAGTTTTTACTTAAACTCGGCAAGTATAAATTGATTTGACTTAAATTGGCGGATCTGAAAGCATGTCTACTTTTCCTTGTTGAGATTATTGAAACTAAATTATAACTGTGTAGGTCGTCCCTATCGCCAGTTACTTATTTCTTATTCGTACATACTGAGTTGGTTGTACTCACGCTATACCCTGCACCTCGTGTGTAGATCCAGGTGCTTCCGATCGCGGCGGCTGCTAAGTGAGGAATTAAGATCTCGGAGAATATCGAGGTAGTTGTATGGCATTCGCAGGCCTTGACTCTCCTTCATTATCTTTATTTGTATTTCAGATCTTATCCCTTAGACATTGTAGTAGACTGTATCCCGGTATAGATGTTCATGTACTCGGTGACACCTCAGTTTTGGGAGAGATTTGTATTGTGTTGCAGATTTATTTCTGTTTTTAAAAGGTTTTTTTAAATATTAACTGCTTTCGAATAATTTTCAAAGTTTTTACTGTGTTGAGATGGTTGAGTAGTGGCTTGCCTAGTTCCACAATAGGCGCCATCATGATGGTTGGTTTTTGGGTCATGACAATCCGGCTATGCTATCAGGATCATTCTCATCATGTCACCTCTTTATCGAAGGATGTGCTGCATCATGATCGTCAGTAAGGCTGTCAAGCTCGATAGAATCGGCCGATGGGCTAGAAGTAACCTACATAATAATAATATAATTTAGTATTTCAAATATAAAATAGTAACGTTCGTGTTAGCAAAAAAATTTAATTTTCATATCATGGTCTCAGTGGGCTCCTGAATAAGATCACCCGTCTCCGACAAGTCAGTATCGCACAATGTGACCTCCATGACGGGCGATGGCGAAAGATTTTAACAAATATAAACCCTTTAGATATTACTAACTAATCTATAAGGTAAAATCACATTGAAATAATAGTAATACAAACAAACTTGCTCCTGAGTAGAGACACAATGCACTGTCGGAACATTAAGGTGCAATAGAGTAGATGAAGTATGTGAAAGATCCTCAGTAGCCCTCGGTGATGAGCCATAACTCGGTCGCTTCCCACTATGCACCTCTTGTATCAGACAATCAGCAGCAACCTTCAATGGATCTAGACGATCAAGAAAATACTGATCCCACTCCTGGTTCGTAGTGGTCGTGCCCGTGATCAACAATGGAGTTGACGAGGTCACCTGCGAAGTCCCTACTGACAGTTGAAGGCTGAATGATGGCATATCATGAGGAGAATCGTGGCTCAGGGTGTTCACCCAGCTGATCATCTCTAATATCCTCCATGGGTGCCTAAACGCCCCCTGCTAGGGACCCCGTCCGCGTTGACCACCACGACCATATGGGCCACCCCTTCCTCTTTGGCCACACCTGCTATGTCTACCGTGTTCAGGCTCCACTGGTGGCCCATGATGGTACTCCTAGGGCGACACATAAGAAACCTTGTATCCTAAGCCCCCATAATCTCGGGCACGTCTCAATGTGTCAACAGCAAGATCAGTAACCCGACGGCCAAACACCTGCAAAGTTACCGCTCACTCGCCTGTATGTTGTAGCATCTTCAAACCCAACTGGTAGAAATGGTGTAAGCCAATAGCCTGTATAACATATAAAATACTAATTACGGAAGGATAATGTAACGTTATAAGTAAGTATAACAAATAACACACCCGTGCCTCATGCCTCCTGACGTATGGAATGTACCGACCACCAGCGCGATGAACGGGATTCCCGATGAGAAGTCAGGTAACGCTGCGATACCAAACTGTGTACTCATGCTCGCCCTCCATACGTTCATGTGGAGGGTATGGTGGAATCAGGCCATACCTCTGGTACTAAACCTCAATCTGGGCCTCTAGCCATTCCAAGTATGTCTAGTCAAAATTTCAACGATCATCCCGTTGGTAATTGTCCTGTGCCAAGTGGGTGGAATAGGTACAAGCTGGAGTTGGCCAACCTGGCAAAGGACTCGCTCAGTGGCATGATGCTCGACTATATTGAGACATATCAATGGGACGAAAAGAGCTCCACATAGCTCGCCGCGGGAGCAATAATCTTGTAAACCAGCTATAAGCATGTCGATGTATGGCCTCCATACGAACTATTAACTAAAAAAAAGAATCATGAGTAAGCGCAACACATATCAGGCCATACCAAGTAAACATAAGTATATATGTACCTGCACTCCTCCAAGTAAATCCAATGAATCCCTGTAATACGGAAGATGATGTCGAGCCTCGACCTCGTGGGCGTAGCCTCGCCTATCAACCTACCTCCAAGCTAAAAGGATAAATGGTGGAGGTGGTGCATCCGGAGCTATCAGTGGTAGAGGTGGCTGGAACTGCAAGAACCGCTCCCAAGCCCAAATTTCATATAGATTGTAGACGTAAAATTTAAGGCATTATTTACTATGTCTATTATAATCATGAAAAAAATTGACTATGTTTTCACCTGCTGCAGTAGTAAAAATCCGGAAACGTCTCTCTGGGTGCCAATGCATGCCCAACACATCTGCCTATACAGGTAACCTAGAACAGCTGCACCTCAGTTGTAACCAGATAAATACATCTAGCCGCTCCAGATGATGTAGAAATCGCAAACTGACTAGGTTTCCCGAAGTGTTTGGGAATAGTATACCACCAAATATCAGCAGCAACAACAGTCTCGTTTGCCGGTCGACATCCTCTGGCGGTGATTCATCAGTAATCTCCGCGTACATCGCCACCAAATGTTGTCGAACAGGCGGCAGCTGCAATCGGCTGGCCCCACTCAATGCAGTCTTCTCTGCTGGCTAGAAATTGGTGAGTCACTGCAACATATGAAGGTAATCCACTCTTGTATATACTCTAAGAGCATGCGGCTAAGCTACAGATATACCATCAACAGGAAGCCCAAAAAGAACCTCTACGTCAAGCATGATGGTAGCATCGCCGATGAGTAGATGAAACGTGTGGGTCTCTGGACGCCACCGCTCAATCATAGCCATGTTTAACGCTAAGTCGAACTACAACTGGCCGATCTCTATGATCCTGTAGAAACTCGTACCCCGAAGGCGTCTAACTATACGAGGATACAGTGGTTGGCCCCTAATGAACTCTCGCATATCGTCTGTACGTCTGGGGCGGAATGTCTGGGACAGACACTGCCTATCCCAGATGTGTGAAGACCTATGGTTTCCCGGTAGCAACATTAGCTCTCAAGATGCAGGTCCGGGATGCACAGGGAAAACCTCCATGACGATGTCTGTAAATTGAACAATATTAATTAAAGTATTTTTCTGTTTAATTGTTTAAATATCTCTAGATATATTTCAATATCTTTTATATTAATATTTAATCGATGTTTTTTCTACATTATTACTTAGGTTGATACATTTTCTATATTATTATTTTATATGTTAGTTCTTACATTATTTTATATGTTAGTTTATTATTTTTATATGTTTGTTTCTTACTCAGCTATTTTATATGTTAGTTTATTATTATTTTATATGTTAGTTAAATCAACCAGGCCGATGTTCTAAGGATGTTTGAAAGAGAAGTTTGAGTGATATGGAGTACAAGTCAGCTACACTTCATGTGTTGCTAAATTGTCCCGAAGTTGTACCATTTCTCAAGTAAGTATTGATTTATTAGTTATCAAAATATAAAATTTACCATGATTACATATTGATGCAACTACTAAAAATATTTGATGTGTCACAGTCACTTTGTGGGTCAATTTGGCCATCATGTTGTATATACGAGATTTGCTACGTGGTTCAAACAATTTGTAAGTTTATCCTGATAATGTTCTAACACTATGTAGGTAAATAATGTTTGTAAGTTATGCTAACTTATGATTTTTTTTAACATTATGTAGGTAAATAATCCAAATAATGGTGTAAATCAATTTCTGAAATATATATATTGGGGACCTGGGCTTCAGCTCACAACAATGTCTAAGTACGTAGTGAATGGTTATAATTTCCATACAGAGGATTGCTCTAAAAATAAAAATAACAACAACAACGGGGTGTGGGTTCAAGGAGGTGATGGAAACCAAGTTGGATATATTGATTATTATGGTGTGCTCAAAGAAATAATAGAACTAGAATATACAGGTTGGCCATATAAAAAATTGATACTCTTTGGATACAAGTGGTTTGACCTAAATCCAACAAGAGGTACAAGAGGTACAAGAGTACACAACCAATACAACATAATTCAGGTTAATCATACGAGGGAGTATGATCACTATGATCCTTTCATAATTGCACATAATGTTAGGCAAGTGTATTATGCTCCTTATCCATTATGGCGGAATAAGTCTGATTAGTGGGTTATAATAAAAACTAAGCTTGTAGGTAGGGTGGAAGTCGAGAATGTGTTAGATGTTCCATATCAAAACGATATCTCCAGTGTTCACCAAATAGTGGACGATCAATTAGAAAATGATTTGGAACATCCTAAACGCATATTGGAAGAAGTTGATATAAATGAAGTAACAATTATAGAAAATGAGGACGAAGAATCAACAGATGAAGCTCAAACAAGTGAGGAAGAAGGATTCTCGGACGAGGAACAATACATTGATGATATTTAAAAAGTTGATTTTTTAAAGCACTCTCGTTTTTATAGCTAGTTTCTTATATGTTCCAATCTAAATATATATTATATTATGCATATGGAAGGCAAGGGTCAAGGAAAAAATGACCTTACTGGTTCTCGGGGTCGAGAAAATGCTAGGAAGGGAAAGAGGAGGGTAGAAAATAATACTCCCTCTTTTCCACCCTCTTCAGAGATGCCTATGTCTTATCCTCCATCCCACAGCTATACTGAGCTGCCACAGCATCACGAGCCCTACACCTTCATGAAGACACCAGGTCATTCATCATAGGGCCATAGGACTATACGTCCGACATACAGTCCAGCTGCCTCACGACCACGTGGATCGCAGCCATCTACATTGCAACAATCTATATCACCTCCCTACATGTCACACCCACATGGATCGCATCCATCCAGGTCACAGCCACTCGGGTCACAGCCATCAGTATCACAGCCACTTGGGGTCCATCCAACTATGTCGCAGTCACAGGGATCGCAGCCTTCTTCCNTTTTACTAAGATATTAATGTGTTTTTATTGTTAAATTTCAGGTTCATCCCGAGTAATAAGACTACGAGGATAATCACCAAAGCCATCAGAAAGCTTTATGATGGCCCTTATGCGACTTGGACTGATTTCCCATTCTCGCTGAAGAAGCAAATTTTCAATCAATTTAAGGTATAAATGTTCTTTTAAGCAGTTTAATAATTTATATTTATGATATTTCTATAGAATATATAAATTTTGAAATACAGAGAAAGTGTGTATGGGAACACTGTTATAGTGCGAAACTGGTTGCAAATGTTTATCACAAAGCTCACAAGCGATTGTTGCATACTTTCTCCGATGCTAGAAAGAAGAACAAGAAGCCTGACTGGTTACTTCAGAATTTATGGGATGATTTGCAAAGGCAATGGCTTACTGCAAAGTTCTTAGAGAAAAGCGAAAAAGGAAATAAAGCTCGCGCATCTGAGAATTGAGGCTCCTTGCACAATGGAGGTGCGATCAGCCTAGGGACAATAAAAAAAAGATGTACGTAATTGCTTAAATTATTTTAATTTTCAAATTATATTTATTCTGTTTATTAACTAAAGTAATTTATTTTCAGGAAAAGAAGTTGGGGCGTCCAATGAACCATGATGAGCTATTCAAGGAGACGCATATTGTAAAGAAGAAGAAAGAGGCGGATCACGAAAGGTGGGTCGAGGACCGGGCCTCGACTGTATATGTAAGCTTTCACTTTTCTTTAAGTATTTTAATTTACTTTTATATAAATTTTGTAATACTAATTCAATTTAAATTTTTGTATAGGGTCGCTACCAAACTAACGTAGAGGAATTCATCCACACTCAGCCAGTTGGTGAATCGGGTGAGCCAACCCAACCTTCGGATGAGGATGCTGAAAGAATATGGATGGGGTCTGCTGGCGGTCCAAAATGAGGGAAGGTATACGGGCTTCCTACTAAAAAGTTCCATCGCTATAAGTGTGGAATTCAAGGAATAGGGACATCATCGCAAGGAGAGCAACTTAATGGGGAGAGCCTCTCCGCTATGCGGGAGACTGGGACAAAGCTCACATCCGAGTTAGAAGCGGCCAAGGAAAGAGAAAGAGTTAGAGATGCTCAATTCCTTTGTATGCAAGCTCAGATCAGAACTCTCCTATCTACTGGAGCTTTCCCGTTTTCCCGGTCTCGTGAGTCATCGCTAGAGGCTCGACCTGAACGTGAGCATTCCTCCCGTCCTCCTCGTGATCGTTCCTCCCGTCCTCCCCGTGGTCATTTTTCCCGTCCTTCACAAGACCCTTCTCTATACCGTCTTGTAGATGAAAGTTCATCAGACGGTGATGATGACGATGTAGAAAACACTCCTTGACTTTTATATACTTTGAACTAGACAAATAGAACCAGTTTTGAACTAGTTTTAATAAGTTTTAACTTGGTTTTGGATTTTTTAGTTCAATTGAATTTTAATTTGTTAGTTTTTATGTATTTATTGATTGATTGATTGATTGTTGTTGTTGTTGTTGTTGTTTTGTTGGGTTGTTGTTATTGTTGTGGTATAGCTGCCATTCTAATAAAAAAAAATATTTTTCTGCACATTAGCGACAAAAGTTGGTGGGTTAAAATAATAAAAAATAAAAAATATACAATTACCGAGCAAAGCTGGTCGGTTAATGAACAAGGAATACCCAGAATTCAAATTTACCGACCAACGTTGATCGGTATTGTTAAATTTTAATTTATAAAAAAAAATTATTTTCTTATTTACTGACCAACTTTGGTCGGTATTTTATAAAATTTAATAATTAAATAAAATAACATAATTTAAATACACCGACCAACTTTGATCGGTAAACTTAAATTATTAAAATATTTTACCAACCAACTTAAATTGAAGTCCTTTAAATTCTTCAGATGGTCGTTTTAACATACCGACCAACCTTGGTCGGTATGTTAAACGACCACCAAAATAACGACCAAGCGTGTTTGGACGTGTTTTGCTAGGTAATTTGTCATAACCGATCAACGTTGGTTGATTTTTCTGGTCGGTATTTACCGGATTTCTAGTAGCATTACAGCTATTGTACTCCTAACAATTTGTCTGGTATCATGTAACTAACACCTCTAATGACTCGTTAATTAACTAATAACAGAAACCTGCTATTACAATTTTACCCATGTACGCTCTATGTCATGCGACTCCTATTCTATCAATTTTGACAGTTTTAATAACTAAAGATGAAATCTTTCTACTTTAGTTGTTTTATGTCGATATACGCTATGCTTTGTATGGCCTAATTCTTCTTCTAGCTAGTTTATAGATATTAAATAATAATTAGCTAGCAGACAGATGATTTAGAATTTAAATTTTATGAATTTAACCTATAAGGTTTTTAATATTGAACCCATTGTATTTTTAAAGTTATTGGTTCATATTACTATATATTGCAATATTAATGATTATTACACATAAATTTGTATTTCCACATCAAAAATACTAGATTCAGTTAAACCTAACACCGATACATTGCATCTGCCTCTGCTAGCAGGACTGAGTAAAATTTATTACCTCAAGGAAATATAGTTTTTGTCTTGGGAGAGCTCTTGTTTTTTAATCATCTAGTATTCAAAAGCTCACTCGTATAATTAATCCAAATCACAGCATACTCCTTAAGGAGTAAAGTGATTCCTACTATAAAATTCTCCATTCTTAAAATTTAAACTAAAAAAAATAAATCAAAATTATCCGATCACACTTCTTGACAATAATTCTATTAGGTGTTGTCGTTAGTAAGATCAAGAAAAGGAGTTGGGAAGCCGAAACGTGGTATGCACTCTTAGCTTATGGTGGGGTTTTGATATATTCTGTCCATTTTGTAATGGATCTTTCTGCTGCTTATAATAATATATATATATACTTTTTTTGTTTTAATCTTTGAGAACTTTCAATGTGATGATGAAGGAAATCATGTTTTATTTGGTGGATTGCGGGCTGTCCCTACATAGAGTGTACTACTCAAATCACTCATTCACTATCTGCTCCATTATTATATGGACTTGCAACCCTCTTTTTTTCAGTGAGTATTATCAGTATTATCTCTTTGCCTCTTTCTTTTTCTTTCGGACTTTAAGCTTTCCATCACTCATTTGTCCTAATTATTGCCACTTTAACAACCTTAGTTAGTTGTTGAACTCTAATCCACCCCTTTTTTTGAATTGATAGCGACCGTCCATCATCTCTAGTACTACCTCATTTGTCATCATTTTCTAAAAGAAAACAAAAAAAAAAAGAGAAAACGGAAAGATTTAAAAAAATAATAATAATAATAAAAATTATGATGAGTGGTGATTTTAAAACTTGTTGAGGATGAAAATTGGTCTTAAATCTTTCTTAACTAGGACAACTCCGTCCATGTGGGAAGACTTGGTAACGTCACAGGATCATCTTTTACCTAGAGATATCAAATCTACCATAACGAAGATGAAGCTCTGGAGTGTATTGTGAAAATTAGGACGATTTCATAAAGATACATATTCAGTAAATTATTGTTTATTCATTTCATTTTTACGGAATCTATTCTCTAGATTATACAAGAAATATGCGTGATAAAAACGATGGTTCAACTTAACCTAGTGTCTATTTGAAAAATGTTACCGCTTATTTAAATTCATAATATCTTAATGACTTAGTTTATATAATATAAGTTCTAAAGTATAATAAGATTTCATATGCGAGTAAATTACTACTTTTGAGCTAATTTGTTTACCCTAGAAACGGATAACAATTGAATTTATATGTGGTTTTAAGGATACGTGATTTCATTTGGCATAAAATGAGAAAATACGTAAATTGATATTAATTATTGACCGTAAAGAAAAGCAAACCAAATTATATGTGCAGCTTTGGCCCTCGAGCTAGGTCGCCCTCGAACCAAACAGATATTCTATGGAAATATGAAAAGAACAACAAAGTATTGAAAGCTCAAGAGAAAAGTACTATATTGCTTTGAATAGTATTAATCTGATGTGCTTTACAAATGATCAGACCCCCTTTATAGACTATGGGAGTCCAACCCTTAATATAATTCTAAATACAGTAAGAAATCCCACGATTAGCTAATTAATCGGCCTCTTCTTAAAACGTGCCGAGATTTCCGCCGTGATCCTCGCTCAATCGCGTATATCTTGGCTTGCTGTTATTTGGCTTGGCAGGCTTCTCTCGATCTTACTCGATCTCTATCTCGCTCGAGTTCGATCTTGGCTGATATCGATCTCCATTGGTCCTTGAGTCACGAGCTTGGCAATCTAACTTCGTGTCACGGTCAGGTATGACATGGGACCGAACCTGGGCCTGCCACGCCCTAGTCCGGATTAATCATACAAAAAGGGCAAGCCCGATTTTGACCGTATACAGATAGTCCCCTCGTCTTTTGGAGAGTAATGACAAGAAACGATTTTAGCCCTCGATCTTCACCTCGATACATCATGGCGTAAACAACAGAGGTAACTGAAACGTCCCATCGATACAGCTTCCCAGGCATTTGATGTGCGTTAGCCGACGATCGGCCATTACCGGCTTTGAACCTTCATTGAGAAATCATAAGTATCCTCCTTCTTCATTTTTCAAACTATACTTTCAAATCTTCTTCACTCTAATCTTCAAAATCTTTTTCCTTCCTCAAAGATTTGTATTTTCAGATCTCTAGGTTTTTTCGCTTTTTCTATCCCAAAATACCAAGTATTCCTTTTCAATTTCTATTCCTCTTCGTCCATAAAAATTAAATGGCTAAAACTTCAAAAATTGTTCCGCAAAAAAGAAGTTGCTTCCTCATCCTGGCCGACCGGCGAGGAACCTGCGGCGTAGCCACGCCCTGAAGAGTTTTTTCCCAGAGGGTGTGTCATCAATTCCAACTTTAAGGTTGAAAAGATCTCCTCCGTTCTAGATCGAAGTGAGCCGGTATCGAGGTATATATTCTCGATACCCGATAACCTCCTCTCCCAGGTTAAAAAAGATTGCAATTGCGGTAAGAAACATGTGGTGGTGCCTGCTCCAAAAGAATCAATCACCACCCACGTGGAAGGGTTCTTAAGTGTTTATACTTACCCCTTCACGTTGGGTCCTTTGGATTCAATTATCAAAGATTTCTGCAAGAAATACGAGGTGACCCTCGGTCAGATTCATTCCTCTTTCTGGAGGATAGTGATATTACTTCGTTTTTTCGTAAGCAAAATCGACGGGCTTCCTTACACCCTCGACCACCTCATACGCATGTATAGCCCTCTACTCTATCGTGAAGGACTAAAAAAGCTTCAACGTCAGGCCACGAGGGCACCTTTCTCAAGCATAGATAAGGACAAAGACCGAGGCTGGATGGGCCGATTTGTTCGAGTGAAGACCTCAGACTTGATCCCGGCTGAGAGTATGCCATTTCCTAAGAAGTGGAATATGAATCGCAATTATAATTCCGTCCTTAATTTCTGTTTGTTGTCTCCGTTTTCACCCTTTCCTATCAGCGTTTTACTTGATGCATCTGTTGCCTAGATGTCGGGTGCGGTTTCCCAACTCGAGGACTAAGATAGGAGCCTAATATCACAGTCGACACATGCTGAGCGCGCATGGCGCGATTTGTCGAAGGGTCGATGAGAAGCTAGTAGTCATGGTAAATTTTTCTTCCTGACTTAATGATTTGACCACAGTTCGAATATTTTCCTAAGCTTACTCATTTTTCTTCTTTTGTAGGTCTCGGGAAGGATGTGATGATGAGGCTCCCATCTCGTGATGAAGAAATCCTTTCCCCACCATCTATCCCGAAGTCGTGAGGGAGAAAAAGAGGAAAAGGGCTTCGAATTCCACGAACTCTAAGGGGAAGAAAACCAAAAAGAAAACAGCTCGTAAACCCAAGGGGAACATCATTGTCACGACCCGAAATCCCACCTTCAGGCCATGATGGCGCCTAACGTTGCACCCGCTAGGCAAGCCAACGTGTTAACTGAATTGATTTATTAACAAGTGAAAGTAACAAACACTAACTAGATAATTGAGATAAAGTGCGGAAGCATTAACAAAATCTAAATAATAATAGCTAATAACGAAGAAAACCCTTTTAAGTACAAAACCCAGAAATGGAGTCACAATCTCATGAACCAGTCTAAGATTTAGCTAAAAATAACAGTTTGAAATAAAATGATATATCTGTATCGAAACACATAGATGACAGAATGAAAGATAGATAGTGACGCCGAGATCCACGAACGCCTGCGGAACTATCTCGGTGTTGTCTGAAATGGACTGAAGGACACTTCCCCTAACAATGTCCACTGGGTCCGGCTGCATAATATGCACAACATAAAGAAGTGCAGGTGTAACATCAATACAACCGACCCCATGTACTGAGTAAGTGTCGAGCCTAACCTCGCGAAGTAGTGATGAGGCTAGGACACGACAACAAGTATTACCTGAGAAGTTCAATAATATAGCAGGAAATAAACAAGAAATACATCTACAGGGAAGAACATGCTGGGGGAAAAAGGGCAACAATTTCTAAAACACTAGAATTAAGTACTGACTGGAATGTAGAAGTAAAACAGGAAGTAACAACTCGAAACAAGTAAAATAGACCGGATAAGGCACGACATGACCCCTCGTGCATGGCCTCACAATCACTCGGCACAGAATGTCCCCTCGTGCATAAATAATAAAGTCACTCGGCACGGAATGTCCCCTCGTGCATAAATAATAATCACTCGGCACGGAATGTCCCCTCGTGCATAAATAGTAATCACTCGGCACGGAATGTCCCCTCGTGCATAAAGAATATAAAATCAACAATTGGTATGAAAGTTTAACAATACGACATTTCAAATGTGCAAAAATAATCAACAAAATTCTATTGTCTCGGCAAGGGACTCAGCTATAACCAATTTCACTCAAGAGTATAATGTCAACAGTAAAACCCTCGACCGAACACATAGTCAATAACTTTCTACATCATGAAATAACCTCAAGGTACCACTTCCAAGGTTCCCAATAATTCATAGCACAGAGAATATCAAAGAACATTAAATAACTCATCAAAATTCGACTCACTGGCATGCTTGACCACAACATATAGGTACCCGTCCCCTCACCTATACGTTGGACATGAAATACACATAGCAAATAAGACTCTATACCTATTCCCTCAAGCTAAGGTAGGCCAAACACTTACATCGGCTCCAAGAATGCAAGTGAAGCCTCAATCACGGCCTTTCCTCTTGAATCCGACTCCGAAACGATAATATCTAGACATAACTGACTTAATAACATCAATAATTATTCAATAACTCAATCCCAAAGTCTAATTATACATTTCCCATCATTCTTCCAAAAATACCAAAATTCGACCCCGGGCCTGCTTGGTCCAAACCCGAGGTTTGGACCAAAACCCGATCATCCATTCCCCCACGAGCCCGAATATATAATTTGTTTCGAAATCCGACCCCAAAACGAGGTCAAATTTCCAAATAATCAAAATGCCCTAACTCTACCCAAATCCCCAATTTTCTACCATTAAAACCCTGGAATTCTTGATAAAAGTTGATGAAATCATTAGGAAGTTGAAAGAAACTAGTTAGGGGTTACTTACCTACGATTTGGGAAGAAACTCTCTAGAAAAAATAGCCATTGGTCTCCTATTTTAGTGAAGAAAATGAAGAAGAATCGGATGAACATCTAACTTAAACACTGCCCGACCCTCGCGCAGGTGTGGAAAATCCATCGCACCTGCGGAAATGGGCTAAGCCACTGATAGCCGCACCTGCGGAGGTACTGCTGCACCTGCGGAGCCGCTTCTGCGAAGAATGGGTCGCACCTGCGGAATTGGGCTGGCTGGGCTGGACCGCACCTGCGACTGCTTATCCGCACCTGCGGTCTCGCACCTGCGGCCCAAGGATCGAAGGTGCGGGCGCACCAGAACTGGTGCACCAACACTGAATTTTTAACGGTAAACCCCCGGAACCCACTCGAAACTTACCCGAGCCCTCGGGGCTCCCAACCGATTATTCACACAACCTCAAAAACATCCTACGGACTTATTCAAGTAACCAAAACACTAAAATAACATCATGAACATCGAATTAAACCTCAAAATCAATGAAATTCATTTAAACTTCCAAAACATCTAAATTTTCCATTTTCGATCCGAATCACATCAAACTACGTCCGTTTCCCACAAAATTTCACAGATAACACATATAAAACATATTGAACCTGTTCCGGGCTCCGGAACCATAATACGTGCTTGGTATCACATGTTTCACATCAAATCTAATTTTAAAAAACCTTTATATTTTTTAGAAAACAATTTTCTTAAAAAATTCATTTCTCGGACTTGGCACCACGGAATTCGATTCCAGGCATACGCCCAAGTCCCATATTTTCCTACGGACCCTCCGGGACTGTCAAATCACGGGTCCGGGTCTGTTTACCAAAAATGTTGACCAACGTCAACTTTACTCAAATAATTAATACAAAATCATCATTTTATCAATTTTCCACTTAACGGCTTCCCGGCTACATGCCCGGTCTGCGCACACACATCGAGGTGAGATAAAACGAGGTGGCAAGGCAAGTTTGTAGTCCACCTCTCCTACCTTATCCAGAATCTCAAATGGACCAATGTACCTAGGGCTCAACTTGCCTTTATTTTCGAATCTCATCACGCCCTTCATGGGCGAAACCCGAAGAAATACACGGTCTCCTATCATAAATGACAAATCTTGAACTTTGTGATCCGCATAACTCTACTTCCTGGACTGAGCTGTACGAAGTCTATTTTGAATGATTTTCACCTTGTCCAAGGCATCCTGGACTAACTCAGAACCAAACAATCTAGCCTCTCCCGACTCAAACCATCCGACTGGAGACCGACACCGCCTACCATACAACGCCTCATACGGAGCCATCTGAATGCTCGACTGATAGCTGTTGTTGTAGGAAAACTCAGCTAAAGGCAAAAACTGGTCCCATGAGCCACCAAAGTCAATGACACAAGCTCGCAACATATCCTCCAAAATCTGAATAGTACGCCCGGACTGTCTGTCCGTCTGAGGATGAATTGCTTTGCTCAAATCAATCTGTGTGCCTAACTACCTCTGAAACACTCTCCAGAAATGGGAGGTAAGCTGAGTACCTCGCTCTGATATAATGGATATGGTCACACCATGCAATCTAACAATCTCTCACATATAGATCTTTGCCAACTTCTCTGCTGAATACGAAACTAATACTGGGATGAAGTGCGCTGACTTGGTCAGCCTATCCACAACGACCCATACTGCATCAAACATCTTCTGAGTCCGTGGGAGTCCAACTACAAAGTCCATGGTGATACACTCCCACTTCCACTCGGTAAGCTGAAACTGCTACATCAAACCACCGGGTCTCTGGTGCTCGTACTTAACCTGCTGACAGTTCAGGCACTGAGTTACATAAGCTACAATATCTTTCCTCATCCTCCGCCACCAATAGTGTTGCCGCAAGTCCTGTTACATCTTTGCGGCACCCGGATGGATGGAATACCGGGAACTATGGGCCTCCTAAAGAATCAACTCACGAATGCCATCAATATCAGGCACACAAATGCGACCATGCATCCTCAAAACTCCCTTATCATCCACTGTGACCTGCTTGGCACTTCCGTGCCGAACTGTATCTCTAAGAGTACATAGATAACGATCATCATACTTCCTGGCCCAAATACGATCATACAATGAAGAACGGGCCACGATATGGGCCAACACACTCCCAGTCTCATAAACCTACAATCTCACAAATCTGTTGGCTAAAGCTTGAACATCCAATGCAAGAGGTCGCTCTCCGACTGCCAAATAAGCTAGACTGCCCATACTGACTGACTTCCAGCTCAAAGCATCGACCACCACATTGGCCTTTACCGGATGATAAAGAATGGTAATATCATAATCCTTCAGCAACTCTAACCATCTCCTCTGCCTCATGTTCAACTCCTTCTATGTGAAAAGATACTGCAAGCTCTTATGGTCCGTGAACACCTCACATTGCACCCAATACAGATAGTGCCTCCAAATATTCAATGCATGAACGATAGCTGCAAGCTCCAAATCATGAATTGGATAGTTCTTCTCATGAATCTTCAACTAACGAGAAGCATAGGCTATAAACTTGTCGTCGTGCATCAACACTGCACCAAGCCCAACCCGTGAAGCATCACAATTCACGGTATACGGTCCTGATCCTGTGGGCAACACTAACACTGGTGCCGTGGTCAAGGCTGTCTTGAGCTTCTGAAAGCTCGCCTCACACTCATCAGACCACCTGAACTGAGCACTCTTCTGAGTCAACCTGGTCATCGGGGATGCAATGGATGAAAATCCCTCCACAAACCGGCGATACTAACCTACCAAGCCCAAGAAACTCTGGAGCTCGGTAGCTGAGGTGGGTCTAGGCCAATCTCTGACTGCTGAAATCTTCTTGGGATCCACCTGAACAACCTCTGACGATACCACATGGCCTAGAAATGCAACCGAACTCAAGCAAAACCCACACTTGGAGAATTTGGCATACAACTGACTATCCCTCAAAGTCTGGAGGACGACTCTAAGGTGCTGCTCGTTCTCCTCTCGGCTGCGAGAGTATATCAATATATCATGAATGAAAACAATAACAAATGAGTCCAAATAAGTCCTGAACACTCGGTTCATCAACTCCATAAAAGCAGTGGGTGCATTTGTCAGCCTAAATGGCATCACCAAGAACTTATAATGCCCATACCGAGTACGAAAGGATGTCTTAGGGACATCAGACGCCCTAATACTCAGCTGATGGTAACCAAATCTCAAGTCAATCTTGGAAAACACTGAAGCACCCTGAAGCTGGTCGAATAAATCATCAATCCTCGGCAAAGGGTACTTATTCTTAATAGTAACCTTGTTCAACTGCCGGTAGTCAATGAACATCCTCATCGAGCCATCTTTCTTCTTGACAAACAACACTGGGGCACCCCACGGAGAAACACCGGGCCTAATAAAGCCTTTATCCAACAAATACTGCAATTGATCCTTCAACTCCTTCAACTTTGGCGGGGCCATACGATACGGCAGAGTAGAAATAGGCTGGGTTCCCTGAGCTACCTCAATACAAAAATCAATATCCCTGTCGGGTGGCATACCCGGCAGGTCAGCAGGGAATACCTCTGGAAACTCAGGAACCACGAGCACAGACTCCAGGGAAGGAACCTCGGCGCTAGAATAACGAACATACGCCAGATAGGCCAAACAACCCTTCTCGACCATGCACCAAGCCTTTATATAAGAAATAACTCTACCAGAAGAATGACTAGGAGTCCCTCTCCACTCCAAACGAGGTACCCCTAGCAAGGCCAAGGTCATTGTCTTGGCATGACAGTCCAGAATAGCATAATAGGGGGATAACCAATCCATCCCTAATATAACATCAAAGTCAACCATATCAAGAAGCAAAATATCAACCTGAGTCTCCAGACCACCAATAAATACCAAGCAAGCACGGTAAACTCGATCTACCACTGTAGAATCACCCACTGGTTTAGACACATGCACAACAGTACTCAAGGAATCACGGGGCATACTCAAATAAGGGGAAAAATATGAAGACACATAGGAGAATGTAGAACGCGGATCAAATAACACCGAAGCCTCTCGGCTGCAAACTGAAACCGTATCTGTAATAACTGCATCAGAAGCCTCAACATCAAGCCTGGCAGGAAAAGCATAGCACCAGGGCTGAACCCCTCCAACCTGAACATCACTGGGTCGACCTACTGGCCTGACCTCTACCTCTCGTGGCATGTCCTCCACCTCTAGTCTGGCCTCCACCTCTGGCACAATGAACTCCACCCCTAGCTGGCTGAGGGGGTGTGGGTGCGCCTGATGCGGGAACCATGACACGGGAACCCTAATACTGAGACCCACCAGAACCTCGGGGGCAAAACCTGGAAATATGACCCAACCCACCGCAAGAATAACAAGGCCTCTACTGTGGCTGCTGACTCTGGAACTGGACCTGTCGACCCTGATAACAACCCTAGAAGCTCTAAAGCGGCGGTGCACTGATAGGTGCTGGTGGTGCACTAGTAGGAGTTGGCGGTGCACTGTGAGCTACCTGAAGTGCCGACTGATAGGGTCTGGGAGGATGATCTCTGCCGAAAGAATCCCTGCCCCCAGATAAGGCTCTACTGAATCGACCGAAGTGATAGGGCCTCTTGTCAGCCCCCTGACCACCACCCTGTGACAAAATCATCTCAATCCTTCTGGCCACATTGGCCGCATCCTGGAATGAAATATCAGTACCTGACTCCTTGGCCATCTGAAGCCTGATGAGCTGAGCTAAACCCTCAATAAACCTCCTCACCCTATCACGATCAGTGGGAAGTATCATAAGTGAATGCCTGGCTAAAGTGATGAACCTTGTCTCGTACTGAGTGACAGACATAGATCCCTGCTGGAGGCGCTCAAACTGCCTCTGAAGATCCTCCCTCTGAGTAACTGGAAGGAACTTCCCCAAGAATAACTCGGAGAACTGAGCCCAAGTCAATGGTGCAGACCCAGCTGGCCTGGTCAAACAGTAGTCTCTCCACCAAGTCTTGGCGGAACCCGAAAGATGAAAAGTAGCAAAATCAACTCCATTGGAATCTACTATGCCCATGTTCTGAAGAACCTCATGACAGCTGTCCAAATAATCCTGGGAATCCTCTGATGGTGTACCAGTAAATGTAGTAGTGAATAATTTGGTGAATCTATCCAATCTCCATAAAGCATATGCTGACATAGCTGCTCCCTCAACTGCCGGTGCCACAATGCCCGACTGAGCTACTCAGGCCGCCTGAGGTGCCAAAGTCTGAAACCGAGGATCTAGCTGCTCTGTTGTGCGAGTAGCAGGAGTCTGGGTCCCTCCCCCAGCCTGAGAAATGGCTGGTGCAGTAGGAATAAGCCCGGCCTGAGCTACACTCTCCATGAGTCCCACTAAGCGGACTAGAGTGTCCTGAAGTACCGGGGTGGCAATGAACCCCTCTGGGACCTGAGCTGGTCCAACTGGAACTGTCTGAGTAGGAACCTCACCGGAAAATTCTACCTGTGGGTCCTCTACTGGGGCTACTGCTCTGGGCTGAGCCCTGCCCCTGCCCCTGCCTCGGCCTCTAGTACGGCCTCGGCCCCTCGTAGGAGCTACAACAGGAGAATCGGGCTGCTGATCGGTAGATGAGGAGGCATGCGTTCTCGCCATCTGCGAGAGAATAGAATCGAAACTCAATTAACATTTAGAATTCAAATCGCACGACAGAAAAGAAGAAAACTGAAGTTATTCCTAACTTTGCAGCCTCTAGGGGATAAGTACAGATGTCTCCGTACCGATCCCTCAGACTCTACCAAGTTTGTCCGTGAGTTGTGAGACCTGAGCAACCCAGCACTCTGATACCAACTTGTCACGACCCGAAATCCCACCTTCAGGCCGTGATGGCGCCTAATGTTGCACCCGCTAGGCAAACCAACATGTTAACTAAATTGATTTATTAACAAGTGAAAGTAACAAACACTGACTAGATAATTGAGATAAAGTCCGGAAGCATTAACAAAATCTAAATAACAATACCTAATAACGAAGAAAACCCTTTTAGGAAAAAACCCAGAAATGGAGTCACAACCTCACGAACCAGTCTAAGATTTAGCTAAAAACAACAGTTTGAAATAAGATGATATATCTGTCTGGAAACACATAGATGACAGAATGAAAGATAGACAGTGACGCCGAGATCCACGAACGCCTGCGGAACTACCTCGGTGTCGTCTGAAATGGACTGAAGGACACTCCCACTAACGATGTCCACTGGGTCCGGCTGCGTAATCTGCACAACATAAAGAAGTGCAGGTGTAGCATCAGTACAACCGACCCAATGTACTGATTAAGTGCCGAGCCTAACCTCGGCGAAATAGTGACGAGGCTAGGACATGACAACAAGTATTACCGGAGCAGTTCAATAATATAGCAAGAAATACAGCTACGGGGAAGAACATGCTAGGGAAAAAAGGGCAACAATTGCTAAGTATTGACTGGAATGTAGAAGTAAAACAGGAAGTAACAACTCGAAATAAGTAAAATAGACAGGAGAAGGCACGGCATGACCCCTCGTGCATGACCTCACAACACTCGTCACGGAATATCCCCTCGTGCATAAATAATAAATTCACTCGGCACGGAATGTCCCCTCGTGCATAAATAATAATCACTCGGCACGGAATGTCCCCTCGTACATAAATAATAATCACTCGGCACGGAATGTCCCCTTGTGCATAAATAATAATCACTCGACACGGAATGTCCCCTCATGCATAAAGAATATAAAAGCAACAACTAGTATGAAAGTTTAACAATACGACATTTCAATGTACAGAAATAATCAACAAAATTCTATTGTCCCGGCAAGGGACTCAGATATAACCAATTTCACTCATAAGTATAATATCAACAGTAAAACCCTCGACCGAACACATAGTCAATAACTTTCTACGTCATGAAATCACCTCAAGGTACCACTTCCAAGGTTCCCAATAATTCACAGCACAGAGAATATCAAAGAACATTAAATAACTCATCAAAATTCGACTCACGGGCATGCTTCACCACAACATATAGGTACCCGTCACCTCACCTATACGTTGGACATGAAATACACATAGCAAATAAGACTCTATACCTATTCCCTCAAGCTAAGGTAGGCCAAACACTTACCTCGACTCCAAGAATGCAAGTGAAGCCTCAATCACGGCCTTTCCTCTTGAATCCGACTCCGAAACGATAATATCTAGAAATAATTGACTTAATAACATCAATAATTATTCAATAACTCAATGCCAAAGACTAACTATACATTTCCCATCATTCTTCCAAAAATACCAAAATTTGACCCCGGGCCTGCTTGGTCCAAACCCGAGGTTTGGACCAAAACCCGATCACCCATTCCCTTTTGAGCCTGAATATATAATTTGTTTCGAAATCCGACCCCAAAACGAGGTCAAATTCTCAAATAATCAAAAAGCCCTAACTCTACCCAAATACCCAATTTTCTACCATCAAAACCCTGGAATTCTTGATAAAAGTTGATGAAATCATTAGGAAGTTGAAAGAAACTAGTTAGGGGTTACTTACCTACTATTTGGGAAGAAACTCTCTAGAGAAAATCTCCCTTGGTCTCATATTTTGGTGAAGAAAATGAAGAAGAATCGGATGAACATCTAACTTAAACACTGCCCGACCCTCGCACTTGTGCTTTCGCAGGTGCGATTGAAATGGGCTAAGCAAATGAGGGCCGCACCTGCGGAGGTACTTCCGCACCTGCGGAACCGCTTCTGCGAAGAATGGGTCGCACCTGTGGAATTGGGCTGGCTGGGCTGGACCGCACCTGCGGCTGCTTATCCGCACCTAGGGTCTCGCACCTGCGGCCCAAGGCTCGTAGATTGCGGGCGCACCAGAACTGGTGCACCAGCACTGAAGTTTCAACTCTAAGCACCCCGGAACCCACCCGAAACTTACCCGAGCCCTCGGGGCTCCCAACTGATTATTCACATAACCTCAAAAACATCCTACAGACTTATTCAAGTAACCAAAATACTAAAATAACATCATGAACATCAAATTAAACCTCAAAATAAATGAAATTCCTTTAAACTTTCAAAACTTCTAAATTTTCCATTTTCGATCCGAATCACATCAAACGAGGTCCGTTTCCCACCAAATTTGAAAGATAACATATATAAAACATATTGAACCTGTTCCAGGATCCGGAACCATAATACGGGCCTGGTATCACATGTTTCACATCAAATCTCATTTTCAAAAACCTTTATATTTTTCAGAAAACAATTTTCTTCAAAAATTCATTTCTCGGACTTGGCAGCACGGAATTCGATTCCGGGCATACGCCCAAGTCCCATATTTTCCTACGGACCCTCCAGGACCATCAAATCACGGGTCCAGGCCTGTTTACCAAAAATGTTGACCAAAGTCAACTTTTACTCAAATAATTAATGCAAAATCATCATTTTATCAATTTTCCACTTAACGGCTTCTCGGCTACACGCCCGGGCTGCACACGCATATCGAGGTGAGATAAAAGGAGGTTTTCACGGCCTCGGAACACAAATTTAACTAAAATTACGTAGGATGACCTTTTGGGTCATCACAATCATCCCTCTATCTTTGGAGTCAATCCAACAGCTAAGGGATGAGCCCGAAGAAGAAGTTGAAGACTCTGGGCTAGTGGCTTGTGTGCGAGCTGGCACCGAGATTCGAGGAACTACTAAGCCGGTGGTATTTGAAACTGCTCTACCTCGACTTGATGAGATTGAAAGGGAAGCCTCGGACGAAGTCCTCGAGCCAGAAAGTGATGAAGACGCTTCACCTCGAGGTGAGAAGGATACCGAGGAGGTGGTTGATGCTGGTGTAGAAACCATGCTCGAGGCTCCCCGAGATGAAGGCGGTTCCCTAAAATATTTACTTTGGGTGATAGATATTTTAGATTCCCCCTCATTTTCTTCATTCACTGAGCCGATGATACATGAAGCTCAGGCGGTGGAAACTTGCCACGGGGAAAGGGTCCATGGAGCAGAAGACCCTTTCCGTTGCAGTTTTGTTGGAGTGGAAGATCTCACCGGTCTGGGTGACTTTGAGGTACTGAGGAAGACCTCGAATGAGGCTTCCTCGAGCTTTAAATTGACCAATCTGTTTTCGGCCTCCAGTGTTGATCCGGGGTGTAAGCAATCAATTATCATCTCGGTCCCGGGGATGCTCTGGTTTTTTCTGCCCCCGTAGGGGTGTCTAGCTATCTCTGATGCTTGGTCGCCGAAGAAGACCAAGCCAAGATGGATGGGGTGAAAACACCATGTCATTTCAATGAAGCCCAACAGGATCTAAACCGGGTAATCCCAGATTTTCTTGTCAATGTCAATTTTTGTACTTAGACCTTTCTCCCTTTATATAACTCTTTTTTCTATGTTTGTAGGCATTGGTGCTTCATCATGAGGCTCTCCTCCAATCCCGAGGGGAGCTGATCCGGTATGATGCCGAGATCCGAGGGCTTACTGAGGAAAAAGATGCCTTCAAGCTTCTCAATGAGCAAAGAGAAGGGGAAGCGAAAGGCCTCCGTGTTGAGCTAAAAGTGGCAAAGATAGAACACGCCGAACTAGCCAAGAAGGTAAGAAGAATCTATGAAGTTAGTGACGGTGACTCGGGCGTAGTGGCTAATGGTTAAAACCCGCATATCCAAAAAAAGCTTGATGTGATCGGGAAACTCCGTGAGGAAGTAGAAGCAGCAAAAACTGAGGCCGAAGAATGGGAGAAGAATGTGGATGGCCTTGCCCCAGAAAAGGAGACTGTCCGAGCCCAACTGGCCTCGGCTGAAATCCAACTCCGAAGCCTGAAAGAGAAAGTCTTGGTGCAATCCAAGAAAATCAAGGAGCTCCAGTCTCAGTTGGGTTCGGCAACTTCAGATCGGGAGAAGCTAGTCATGGAGCTCGAAGCGGCCAAATCAGAGGTCGAAGCGACCAAGGTCAATGTTGACGCAGTGGTTGCTATTTATCGAGCCGATGCTGAAGCTGCTCAGGTCCGAGCAAAGGAGGTCGCTAAGGCTACTCAGGTTCGAGCAAATTGGGTCACCGAGCACGCCAAATGACAGTCTCTAAGGGAGACTCTTGAGGAGATCCATGCTCGGGACTTTGATCTTACAGCCAAGATCGAGAGTGCTAAGGAGCTTGAAGCTGAATCCAGGGGGTTATCTTACCCTGATGACGATGATTCTGAGAGCTTGAGCAGATCCGAAAGTGGAGAAGGCCCCAAGGGTGAAGATGCTAATCCTAGAGATGACTAGGCCTTTTAGGATTTCATATATTTTGTGTTTCTGTCGAGGCCGTTTTGGCTTTTATAAAGAATTTCCATCGGGTCATGTTCTCCTTGTAAATTACTTTTGGCGTATATATAAAAAAAAATTGTTCCCTTTTACAAAGGTCAAAGCGCCTTCTAAAATCAAGAAGTTGTATTCTAAGGTCCGAGGCTGAGACGACAAGGATAGATAATAAGTACTGCCCTCGACCGTTTCTAATCGATGGGCCCCGAATGATCATTCGAACTTGAGTTGAGGTAGCCCTCGGGCTTAATATGCAGATACAAAAATGAGACAATTTGTTTGAAACTGAATGTAAGTAGCCTTTAGGCTTTATGATCGAGCGAGGGCCTTCTCGAAATCGAAATAAGGTAGCCCTTAGGCTTTTTAGTTGAGCGAGAATGATCTCTCGAACTCGAAGTAAAAGTAGCCCTTAGTTTTTTTTAGGCCATTTTGGTCGTTCTAAATATTGTATTTGGCCGATCTGGCCTTTGTGAAAAGATCGTTTATGTATATATATAAGGCTTTCTACCCTTTTCGGCTCTCAAAACTTTTTTCCTTTGCTTTATCATTCGTATTTACAAAGGTTGTAATGCCTTAGCATGAAATAATAAGGTTGCATTCGAGGGTTCGGACAAAACCTTTCCTTTATTGCCTTTCTTGTTAAGGTGTTATCGGGGTTCGAAGTTACCAAATATTTATCCTAAAAATATCATATGTTTAATATTCTACCGAGGGTATCCTTTAGAACCGGTTGTGAAAGAACTTTTCTTTTTCGAAGGCCTATTTTTGTTACGGATTTCGGACATCTCTGAATCATGCTAAACTGGTCGTATCCTTTTAGTTTGGGCGTAGCCCAGCGAGCTTGCTTTCCCGAGTTATCCAGGCTTGCCTAAGGCAATAGTCCCCGAGTGGGTATGGCTGTGGCCTTTAAAATTTGAGGGTTGCCTAAAAAGTCTTATGCCCTCGATGCTCAATAGTTCTGTCTGTTCGAGTTTATTTTTCGGACGGCAATCCCCGAGTGTGGGGGTGATTATCTGTCTTTGGTTATGATTGGCCCTTGATCTCATTTCCATAATAGATCGAAATTACGAAATTATATAGTAGAAAAACTTTTTCAAAGACATGAGATAATGGCAAGGAAAAATACTTCTCTTTATTCTTCTGAAAAATGATTACACATGCGTACATGTTTTGTGTCAGGGCTCGAGCAACCTATGTGGGCATGCTTCATTTGACCGTTTGGTCCTTAAAAATATCACCCATCGAAACCCCGCTATTATGAAGTAATTTCCTCGCAACAAAGCTGACAGTATTTGAGGTTGATGATAGAAGAACCTCAAATACTGTTAGTGCTGTCTTTGACACCGATTCGTGATCAGGCTTTGATTCTAAGTTAGCACGATCTGTTTTTTCCTCATTAAAAACCTTGCCGAAAAACCCAATTGGGACAAAAATGGTTCAAGGGAAAAAGAGTGCAGCGCGTGCTTTAGACCTAAAGGCTTCGTGCCGCTCCTTGTCAATAACCTGCAAATGTTAGTCAAAAAACATAAAGATTGAAATGGGGTCGTACCTTAACACTAATATCTTTTGAGATGAGTTACGTTCCAATTGTTCGGTAGCTGTTCTCCGTCCATCGTTCCGAGCTTATAGGACCCTTTCCTTGTGATCTCGAGAATCTGGTACGACCCTTCCCAGTTCGGACCCAATTTTCCTTCATTTGGATTTTGGGTGTTCAACGTGACCTTCCTCAGTACCAAGTCCCTAATATTGAATATCGAAGGTTTGCCCTTTAATTTTAATACCTTTCGATCCGTTATTTCTAGGTAGCCAATCGAACAAAGGCAGCTTCACGATGTTCATCTACTAGCTCCAGGCTTGTATTCATGGCCTCGTTATTCGATTCCTTCGTCGCATACCGAAATGATTCACCGAATTCGACCGGTATTAAATCTTCAGTGCCATAAACCAGAGATAACGAGGCAACCCCGGTAGTGGACTTCGAAGTCGTGCGATACGCCCAAAGGACTTCGGGTAGGATCTCTCTCCATTTCCCCTTGGCGTCGGTCCACCTTTTCTTAAGGTTTTGGATTATGGTTTTGTTGGTCGATTTAGCTTGTCCATTTCTGCTAGGGTGATAAGGTGTTGATAGGATCCTTTTGATCTTGTGGTCTTCGAGAAATTTTGTCACTTTGCTGCCAAATAAATTGTTTTCTGTTGTCACATGCAATTTCGGATGGTATTCCAATCAACATATAATGTGTTCCCAAATGAAGTCGATGACTTCCTTCTCCCTGATCTTCTGGTATGCCTGTGCTTCAACCCATTTAGAGAAATAGTCAGTTATAAACAAAAAAAATTGAGCCTTACCTGGCGCCGATGGAAGAGGGCCGACGATCTCCATCCCCCACTTCATGAATGGCTATGGCGAAAAAATCAAATGCAGTAGCTCTTCGGGTTGATGAATCATCGGAGCATGTCTTTGACATTCATCACCTTTTTGCATAAAATCCTTCGCATCTTTTTCCATATTGATCCAGTAATAACCGACTCTGATTACCTTTTGAACCAATGATTCAACGCTTGAGTGGTTCCCGCATGTGCCTTCATGGATTTCCCTCAAAACATATTCGGTATCTTCCGGTCCCAAATATATTGCTAGCGGACCGTCGAACGCCCTCCTGAGTAAGGTTCCATCTTTGGACAAGCTAAATTCGGATGCCTTTGTGTACTTGTTTCTCCAATCCCAGGTTAAGCTTGTGGAGTTTATCTCGGGGTGGCCTTCTTCGACCACTGACCTCATGAGTTGTACGACAACCCCTGAATTTAGTTCGTTGTCTTCGACCGATTCCTAGGTTTGCGAGGGCATCAGCTTCGCTATTTTGATCTCGAGGCACATGTTGCAATGTCCATTCCTTGAATCAGTTTAGAGTTACTTGTAGCTTATCCAGGTATCTTTGCATTCGTTTCTCTCAAACTTCAAAGGTTCTGTTAACTTGGTTCATAATGAGGAGGGATTCACATTTGGCTTCGATCACCTTCGCTCCCAGGCCTTTGGCTAGTTCGAGCCCTGCAATCATGGCCTCACATTCGGCCTCATTGTTAGTCCATTTTGTAGTTCTGATAGATTGTCTAACTATGTTACATGTGGGTGGTTTTAGCGTGATGCCGAGTCCGGACCCTTTCATGTTCGAAGCGTTGTCCGTAAAGAGGGTGCAGATTCCCAAAGATGTACCCGGATTTACTAACATTTCTCTTTCAACTTCGGGTACATGAAGTCTACTAAGATTTGAGACTTCATGGTCATTCGGGGTCGATATTCAATATCGTACCCGCTGATTTCTATGGCCCATTAGGCCAACCGGCCAAAAAGTTCGGGCTTATGCAAAATATTTTGAAGTGGATAAGTTGTTACAACACATATGGGATGACATTGAAAGTATGGCTTTAGTTCCTAGAGGCGCTTATCAAAGCAAGCACCATTTTTTCTAGATGGGGATACCTGGTTTCGACCTCATCTAAGGTCCAACTAACATAATAGATAGGGAATTGCTTACCTTGTTCTTCTCGGGCCAAGACTCCACTTACCGCTATCTCCAAAACTGCTAAATACAAGTAAAGTTGCTCGTCCGCTTTTGGTATGTGAAGCAGCGGCGGGCTCGATAAGTACCACTTTAGTTCCTCCAAGGCATGTTGGCATTCCGAGTCCACGTGAAATTATTCTTCTTCTTCAGCAACGAGAAGAGTCGGTGACTCTTATCTGAGGATCGCGAGATGAATCGCCCCAGGGCGGGTAGGCACCCTGTTAGCCCACGGAGGACCTTTATGTTGTCTACTACCGTGATGTCCTCGATAGCTTTGATTTTATAGGGTTTGATCTCGTTTCCTTGATTGGATACCATGAAGCCGAGAAACTTGCCTGAGCGCACCCCGAACACAAGTTTTTCTGGATTGAGCTTCATGTTGTACCTCTTCAGTATACCGAAAGTTTCCTGCAAATGCTTCAAATGGTCCTCTGCTCGCAGGGACTTAACTAAGATGTCATCAATATAAACTTCCATTGATTTTCCTATTTGTTCTTCGAACATCCAGTTTACTAGGCGTTGATAAGTTGTACTAGAATTTTTTAGTCTGAATGGCATTACATTATAACAGTAGGTGTCGTACTTAGTGATAAACGAGGTCTTTTACTGATCTTCCGGGTTCATCTGTATTTGTACCCGGAGTAAGCGTCGAGAAAACTGAGAATCTCGTGGTCAGTCGTGGCATCGATCATACGATCGATATTAGGCAAAGGAAAAGAATCCTTAGGGCATGCTTTATTCAGGTCTTTGTAATCTACACACATCCTAGGTTTATTCCCCTTCTTAGAGGCTGCCACTACGTTCGCCAACCATTCGGGATATTTTACTTCCCGAATGGATCCTATTTTAAGAAGTTTGGTTACCTTGTCCTTGATGAAGGCATGCTTGACTTCGGACTGGGGTCTTCTTTTTTTGCTTCACTGGATGGATTTTCGGATCCACTCTTAGTTTGTGTGGTGATTTCCAGTGGGATCCCTATCATATCGATATAGGACCAAGCAAAGAAATTCATGTTAACTTTAAGGATTGAATAAGTTTTCCCCTGAGCTCGGGGGCTAGCCCCGTGCCCAGGTATACCTTTCATTCGGGCTGATGTTCGATCAATGTTTTTTGTTCCACCTCTTCGACCATCGACTTTGTGGCGTCGGAATCATCAGGGACTATGAAAGACTGAGGGACCCTATAGTCATCATCCTCTTCAGTCTCCTGTTTCTCTGATTAGGTCAAGGCCGGTGTCTGTGGTTGTTATATGGCCTCCTATTTTTCCTTTGAATCCGATCATTTTGGCGGCGGGTTGCTCCCCGTAGACCGATTTGACTCCCTTTGGTGTCGGGAACTTCGAGACCTGATTAAGGGTCGAGGATACTGCCCTCATGTTATGGATCCATGACCTTTCGAACATGGCGTTATACCTCATGTCACCCTCGATTAGATGGAATTTCTTTTCTTGGATGGTCCCGACCACATTCACTAGCAAAGTTATTTCGCCTTTGGTGGTTTCGCATGACATGTTGAAGCCATGAAGTACTCGGTCCGCGGGGACGACTTGATCCTGTAGGTCGAGCTGTTCTACGGCCCTCGATAGAATGATGTTGGCCGAGCTACCTGGATCAATCAAAACACGTTTAAATTGAGTTTTATTCATAAGCACAGATATTACCAGTGCATTATTATGAGGTTGTAAGATCCCCTATTCATCCTCATTGTTGAAAAACAAGGTCCCTTATGGTATATAATCCCGAGTTACCTTTTCTCTTGTGATCTACACCTTGGTACGCTTGAATACGTGTCCCTGAGGAATATCGACCCCTCCAACAATCATGTGGATTGCGTTTTGTGGATCCTATTGCTCATTCTGTCTATTTGAATCTTTGTTCCTGAAGTGGTTCTTAGCCTGATCGCTTAAGAATTCCTGAAGATGCCCCTCGTTGAACAACCGGGCTACCTCCTCCCTCAGCTGTCTACAAACTTCTGTCCTATGGCCATAAGTGCCATGATACTTGCACATTTGATTAGGATTTCTCTGGGCCGGATCAGTCTGCAGAGGTCGAGGCCACCTAGTGTCTTTGATGCGCCGATGGCTTATACGATAGCTGACGCATCAACGTTGAAGTTGTATTCTGATAGCCGCGGTGCTTTTTTGGGCTCGACATTCCTGTCGAAACCACTCTTCCTCATGAGCCCTTAAGAGCTATGACCTCGATCATTTCTTCTATCACTTCGAACGGGGTTGTGTCTAGGCCCGTTGTTTCTCCGATCTTCGTTGCATGGCTGGTAACAATCTCTGTTTGACCGTGGTTCCCAATCAATATCCCTTTTAAATCTGTCGACGGGCCTGATAGGATAAACGGACCGAGAAGGAGTTCCCAACTGGTCATCTTTGACCCTAATATTCGACTGATATTGATTATGCACATCGGCCAAGGTTACGACTAGGTATTCAATCAAGTTATGCTTTAACTATTGTGAGACCACCGAGCTTCATACGTTTAATCCTTGTGTGAAGGCCTTAACGGCCCAATCATCGGCAACCGGTGGTAGATCCACGCCTTCCATATGGAATCGAGACACAATGGTGGGCGTGTGCGTTACCTTGAAGAGGTCCGACTTCCTAGTCTCGACCTTTATGGCTCCGGCGTGTGCTTTAGCGAAGGAATCTACGAGCATGGAAACAGAATCAATAGAGTTAGGTGGAAAATTATGGTACCATATCATCGCTCCCTTTGATAAGGTTTCCCCGAATTTCTTTAACAGTATGGACTCGATCTCATCGTCCTCCAGGTCGTTCCCCTTAGTTGCACATGTGTAAGAAGTGACTTGCTCGTTGGGGTCTGTTGTTCCATTGTACTTGGAAATTTCTGGCGTGCGGAACTTTTTAGAAATTGGTTTAGGGGCCTCACTGGGGGGGGGGGGTACAAACTTCTTTGAATCCAAGCCCTTCAAAATCGGTGGTGCCCCCGAAATTTGATCAACCCTGGAGTTATAGGTTTCCAACTTCTTGTCATTTGATTCAATCTTTTCTCCTTCGATTCAATTTACTTTGTCAGTTCGTCGAGCATCTTTATGATAGCGGGGTCGTTCCCTGATTCATTCCTGTTTGATCTTCTCGACACCGATCCGGCCCTATGAACAACTTCCTGGGATGGCTCGGGCTCGACCCTGCTCGGTGCATGGTTCTAATTTTGGAGTTGAGCTATTGGAGCTTGTTGAGCCTGAAACATTTCGAATATTATTTGAAGGGTGATTCCGCTTTCTTCGCCGCCCTATGCGTTTTGACCGTATGATCGAACGTCTCTACGGACGCTATTCTCGTGGTCGACGACCAGATTTGCATTAATGGCAATATGAGAACTGACGTCGATTGGGTCTGCGGCCGGAACTCCATCGAGGTCAGCTGGAGGCACTTCATTCCCTGGGGCGGCTATGTTGTCGTTTTCGCTATGAAAACCAAGGCCGTTGTCGATGTGTGTGGGTGCTGCTTGAGAGTTTGACATGCTGATCCTGAAATCAAAAACACTCACAAGAACAAGTATAAAATAAAGTGTATTACGAAAATTAGCACCAGACAACCACTATTATCCTTAGCCCCACGGTGGGCGCCAACTGTTTACCATAAAAACGGATAACAATTGAATTTATATTTAATTTTAAGGGCACGTGATTTCACTTGGCACAAAATGAGAAAATACGTAAAGTGATATTAATTATTGACTGTAAAGAAAATAAAACCAAATGATATGTGCATCTTTGGCCCTCGAGCTAGGTCGTGCTCAAGCCAAACAAATATTCTATTAGAAAATATGAACAGAACAACAGAGTATTGAAAGCTCAAGAGAAAAGTAGTATATTGCTTTGAATAGTGTTAATCTGATGTGTTTTACAAATGATCAGACTCCCTTCATATAGTAGGAGAGTCCTACCCTTAATACAATTCTAAATACAATAAGAAATCCCATGATTATCTGATTAATCGGCCTCTTCTTGATACGTGCCGAGATTTCTGTTGTGATCGTCGTCCGATCGCAGATATTTTGGCTTTCTGTTATTTGGCTTGACAGGCTTCCCTCGATCTTGCTGGATCTCTATCCCCTCAGTCTCGATCTTGGCTGATCTCGATCTCGATCTGTCCCTGAGTCACGAGCTTGGCAATCTAACTTTGTGTCACAGTCAGGTATGACATGGGGTCGAACCTTAGCTTGCCACGCCCCGGTCCCGATTAGTCATACGAAAAGAGCAAGCCCCATTTTGACTATATACATAAATATTTTTTACCCAAATTTTACTATATTTGGGCGTTGACGGAACGAATTCATTTCTTTAGGTGCTCAACTTCCAATATATATGTGCCTAACAATTCCTATTGGATCAAGTAACAACCGGTTACGGGAAGAAAAACACTAGTGAAAAGTTTGATAATTTTGTTTTCAAGATTGTGCTTAGTACCATACATTTCTATCTCTGTAGACGCATAAATTAAACCTGATTAATAAGCTGGTAAGAATGTCTTAGTATGTGTGTAGCCAGTGTAGGGTTTGTGTGGTTTAGGGATACGTTATACTGGATTAATAATTAGAGATTACTACCATTCGACGTAATTGCATCTAAAAAGAAAAGTAATCGGAGATTGTATAATGCAAAAATTAGTAGTGTGATGATTATAATATAGGCTTGTCGGGGTTATTTCTTATTGGATGCTTAATTTGATACATTACAAATTAGTGTATATAATATACAATTTAAAATATTTAAACTTAAGTTTAGTGCAGCTATAAGGATTTAGTTAAGTGTAAGTTATGTGTGACTCTGATGGCTATAAGGATTTGGTTAAGTGTAAGTTATATATGACTCTGAAATGATTTGTGAGACCTGCAAGTCCTTATCAACAGTTAGTGGCCATAGATCATACTGCATTAGGTTGCGGTAGCCTCTCTTTATTTTAATAACTAATGCTAATCTACTTCTATTCCACACTAAATACTTCACTTAATTTCTTTCTTAATCCAAACGAATTGGTGTACGTAATCCCTTTATTTTTTGCTTATTTGGTTGCAGATGACAGTTTCATTGATCAACTTACTCAACTTCAAATCTCTCTCACTAATCACTCACAATTGCAGCATGACGCAACACATCAACGTCCTTTCTTTGCCACTTTATAAAATTAGTATAAAACAGTATAAGAATACTTCATGAACCCTTTCCTAGTTAATTAATACTTTCATCAAGATTTTCCTTGGTCTTTGTACAGGAGCATTTTAGGTAGATTAGCTCATCAACAAAATTAAATGCATTAACTTGTTTCATTAGATATATAAGATAAAATAATTGTGGTACGTATATAAAACTCTTTAGTAGTAATATAGTGATTAGTGATGTAATATATTTCACAGTGGAAGCAAATACAACATCATATTCACATGTAACCTAAATAATTAGCACATATAGAAATTACTCGAATTACCTCTTGAAGCATGAACACATCAAATCTATATCGTTCTCCAGTTCCAGAGTTGCAATGCCTCAGCAGTCTTCCACAGTCTTCTACTGTGTTACCCAAATAATATCCGGAAACCGAAAATTTTGGGTGGGCAAAATTCTAGCAAAAACCGTGGGGGTTTTTTTGTGTGTCAAAAACATCCAGCCATATATGATGTATATATAGCTGCGTTTTTAGGTCAAAAAATATTTTTCAAAACCAGTTAGGTTTTCTTCTTCCACTAAGGAAAGGTTTCCTTTATTTCCTATTATTTAAGCACAGTAGAGACCACATAATTTAATTAACAAGGCTTCCTATTATGATATTAATTTTGAAATTATAAAATTAAACTCCATCATAATAAATTACGAATTATTCCACTAAAAATTCATAATTGTACTCAGTTCAGTTTCAAAATTCTTCCATAAAACCTTATTTAACTTCTCATGTTAAGATTCAGATACTAATCAATCAAATTAAATTACTGACTATTTAATTTATTGATCACTTCCTTTAGACTTACACTTAACTTATTTCATGTGTCGGATACAAAATCCACCGGCCAGGTTTACACATGAAAACTTATAATATTTCATAAAGGAGTATCATCAATCTCAAAACTAAGACATGGATTCTCTCAACTAATTATTACTTCGCCAATGTATATCATTATTATCTGATTTACCAGGCTTATTGACTAACGAAAGAATCTCGCCTTTTAATAAATCAAAATAACAAGTGACATACACAACTAATAATAATTATATCAAGATTAAGAGTATAAGTACATTAAATAGACTATAGAAATTATTTTATAAAGTCAATATAAAATACTTATCTCTACTTGATTCGTTCAATACATATAAAATGTACTAGCACAAGAAGTTGGAATTAGACCATTGCCATAATCAAGATAAATTACATTTAATTTTGTGCTACAACCATTCTGATGGTTTGTCCAATTCCATCATTAGATTGTGAACATTAACTTTATGACTTACAAGAATCGATGATTTAGTCTTCCATGTATAAGCTAGATTCTACAAACTAAATCATCTGCTATCTAAGCAATGGACACACAAACCAATACATGATCTATTTAAAATGAAACTTTATTGAATTTAAACAAGTAAATAAATAATTGTTCCATAAAGAATACTATGACAATACGCATGGCTTATAGTATATCCTAACAATCTCCCACTTAGACTCATAACCATGCGTCTACAATTTGACACTCATTCCTTCTACATGCTTATCAAAAGTTTTCTGTGGTAAGCTCTTAGTAAACGGATCCGCCAAGTTGTCCTCTAACGCAATCTTGGTGACCACTACATCCCCTCTCTACACTATATCACGAATTAAATGATATTGACGCTCAATGTGCTTTGCCCTTTTATGGCTTCGTGGTTCCTTCGAATTTGCAATCGCACCACTATTATCACAATAAAGTTTAATTGGTGTTTGAATCGAGGGAACCACACCCAACTCTCTCAGGAAGTTTCCGAGCCAAACCGCCTCTTTGGCTGCCTCAGAGGCTTCCACATATTCGGCTTCCATGGTGGAATCAGCAACACAAGTTTGCTTGATACTCCTCCAACTTATGGCTCCACCTCCAAGAGTAAACACATTACCTGAGGTAGACTTTTTAGAATCTCTGTCTGATTGGAAATCCGAATCAGTATACCCACTGGGCACAAGGTCATCCGAATGGTAGATCAACATGTAACCCCTAGTCCTTTTCAGGTACTTGATTATATGCTTAACCTCCGTCCAATGCTCTTTCCCAGGATTATACTGAAAGTTGCTAACAACTCCAACGACAAAGAAGATATCAGGCCTAATGCATAACATAGCATACATGAGACTCCCCACAGCTGATGCATATGGGACCGCCTTCATCTTTTCTATCTCTTCATCAGTCTTAGGAGACTAATCTTTATATAGAGAAATTCCATGTCTGAAAGGAAGAAATTCTTTCTTGGAATCATGCATGCTAAACCTGGAGAGTATTGTATTAATATAAAGAGCCTGGGATAAGCCTAATATCCTTTTCTTGCGATCTCGCAAGAGCTTGATCCCAAGGATATGAGCCGCTTCTCCCTAATCTTTCATATCAAAGTGTGTGGACAACCACTGTTTAACTGAATTCAACATGCCCACATTTTTTCCTATGAGAAATATGTCATCTACATATAAGATCAAAAATGCCACTTTGTCCCCATCCCACCTTTTGTATACACAAGACTCGTTGAGACACTGATCAAAACCAAATGTTTTAATCGCCTTAAACAAGTGTTCCATGCCCTAGATGCCTGTTTCAATCCATAAATGTACCTTTTAATCTTATACAACATGTGTTCTTTGCCACTTTCCACGAAACCGTCTGGTTGCATCATATAGATGCACTCATCAAGACTTCCATTAAGAGAGGTTGTCTTGACATACATTTTTCAAATCTCATAATCATAATGAGCAGCAATGGATAAGAGAATCCTTATAGAGTTATGCATGGCTACCGGCAAGAAGGTTTCCTCATAATCGATCCCTTCTTTCTGAATGAACCCTTTCTCTACAAGCCTTGCTTTAAAAGTTTGTACTTTTCCATCTACACCTCTCTTTTTCTTATAGATCCACTTGCATCCGATGGGTTTAACCCCATCAGGTGGTTCTACAAGATCCAGACTTGATTAGAGTACATAGACCCCATCTATGATTTCATAGCAGCAACCCACTTATCGGCATCTTTATCATGTAGTGCTTGGTCGTAATTTACAGGTTTAGAAGTATGCTCCTCAGGGATCCTATCATATGATTCTCCCAAGAGCGTATAACGAACTTACTGTCTTATTACTCTCCCACTATGACTACGCACTACATCACTTGCAACTACATCATTTTGATTCTGTGGTTGAACCACAATCTCATCAGGAACGTGAGTCTCCATGCTATCCACAGGGATATCAACGACTTCTTCCTGTTGTGTAGTTTTCTCAACATAACTCCCACTACTTTGTGGTAGTATGACTTCGAGCACTTGTTCTTGCAGGACATTAAGTCTATTGACATTTCTCTCGCTACTAAAATGCAATGGTATGTCAAGATCGACTTCAGGGGTTTTCATCTGGTCGTTTTGTTTATTAGATGACTGAGTTTTCATTCCTTTGCTAAGTTCCTGTAAAACGATTTTACTTCTAGGAACGTGATTCATCAAATAGTCCTCTTCAAGAAACATGGCATTTGTGCTAAGAATTACCTTCTTTTCTTGAGGACAATAGAATAAACCACCTTTCGTCCCTTTTGGATAGCCTACAAACACGCACACATCTGTTCTAGCCTCCAATTTATCCGTTTTCCCTTTTAGCACTTGTGTTGGAACACCCCAAACTCGAATATGCCGCAGACTAGGCTTGCGCCCAGTCCACAATTCTATAGGGGTCAAAGGTACTGACTTTGAAGGAACTAAATTCAGAACGTAGTTTGCTGTTTCTAAGGAATGTCCCCGAAAGGACGCTGACAAACTGGAATAACTCATCATTGATCTAACCATTTCCATAAGAGTCCTATTTCTCCTTTCAGCTACACCATTTTGTTGTGGTGTTCCAGGTGCAGACAATTGAGGTATAATCCCACATTCTGATAAATAACCAATGAATTCCGCAGAGAGGTACTCCCCACCATGATCAGATCGCGGTGTCTTGATATTCTTATTATGTCATTTTTCAGTCTCATCCTTAAATTCCTTGAATTTTTCAAAGCATTCAGAATTTCGTCGCAACAAATAAACATATCCATATTTTGAATAATCATCTGTGAAAGTCACAAAAATACTCAAAACCACCTCTTACCTGGACGTTCATTGGACCACACAAATCAGAATGAATTAATTCTAATTTATCACTTGCTCGATTTCCTTTTGAAGGGAAATTTCGTTTTGTCATTTTTCCTTCTAAACAAGATTCGCATGTTGGTAGTGCCTCCACTTTCAATGAACTTAAAGGTCCATCTTTGACCAACCTTGAAATTCTGTTTAGATTTATATGATCCAAACACAAGTGCCATAAATATGTTTCACTCAATTCAGGAGAATATTTTCTCTTATTTGGTAAATCAACATAATTCAGTTCTTTAGTGTTTAACGGTTTAGGAATAAAGTCAACAACAAAAAGACCATTAATCAATGTAGCCGAAGAGAGATAACGTTTATTATGAGTAATAACACATTTATCAATCTCATCACAATTAAAATCATAACCATCTCTCATAGCGCTAGAAACCGAAATTAAATTCCTTCTAACGAAAGATACATATAATGTGTCTTTTAAAGCTAAAACTCTACCACTACCAAACGAAATATTAAATATTTCCTAATGCTAAAGCTGGGGCCGCCGAACTGTCTGCTTGATAAACATTGATTTCTCCTCTACTTAGTTGTCGCGTTACCTGAAACCCCAGCAAATAAGTACAGATATGATTAGTGGCTCCCGAATCTACACACCATGACATGGTAGAAACAGCCGCTAAAAAT
>ML314750.1:0-133356 GCA_005239505.1 Nicotiana paniculata | reverse complement strand
ATCCGCAGTTTTCTGGGTTTGGCGGGGTATTACCATCATTTCTTTAGGGGATTCCCATCTATTGCAACACCCATGACCAGGTTGACCAGAAGGGTGCTCCGTTCAGGTTGTCAGAAGAGTGGGAGGAGATCTTTCGGAAGCTTAAGATAGATTTGACTACAACCCTTGTATTGGTATTGCCTACAGGTTCGGGGTTTTACACCGTCTATTGTGATGATTCATGGATTTCACTTGGCGCGGTGTTGATGCAGGACGGTAGGGTGATTGTCTACGCGTCCTGACAGTTGAAGGTGAATGAGAAGAACTATCATGTCCATGATCTTGATTTAGCAACTATTGTTCACGCTTTGAAGATCTGGCGCCACTATTTGTACGGTGTTCCTTGTGAGATCTACATCGATCATCGGAGTTTGTAGCACTTGTACATGCAAAACGATTTTAATTTGCATCAGCAGAGGTGGTTGGAAAAACTTAAGGATTATGACATCACCATTTTATACCACCCAAGGAAGGCCAACGTGGTGGCCGATGCCTTGATTCGCCTGGCGGAGAGTTTGGGGATTTTAGCATATCTTACAATAGCAGAAAGGCCCTTAGAATTGAATGTTCAACCCTTAGCCAGCCATTTTGTGAGATATGATATTTCTGAGCCGAGATGAGTGTTGGCTTGCGTAGTCTCTCAATCTTCTCTTTATGACTCTATCAGGGAGTGTCAGTATGATGACCCCCATTTGCTCGCCCTTCAAGACAAGGTTCAATGAGGGGATGCTAGAGATGTGACTATTGATGATGATGGCGTAATGAGGAAGCAGGGAAGAATATGTGTGCCCAGTGTGGATGGGCTTCGGGAGTTGATTCTTGAGAATTCCCATAGCTCGTGGTATTCCATCCATCAGGGTAAGGTGAAGATGTACCCGAATTTTAGACAACACTATTGGTGGAGGAGTATGAAGAAGGACATAGTTGGGTTTGTGGCTCGGTGTCTCAATTGTCAGCAGGTTAAGTATGAGCATTAGAGACCGGGCGGCTTGCTTCAGAGTTTATATATCCCAGAGTGGAAGTGGGAGCGGATCACCACTAATTTCATAGTTGGACTCCCACAGACTTCGATGAAGTTCGACGCTATTTGGGTGATTGTGGATCGGCTGACCAAGTCAGCTCATTTTATTCCAGTGATGACTACTTACTTTTTAGAGAGGTTGGCTGAGATTTACATCCGAGAGATTGTTCGCCTTCATGGTGTCTCAGTTTCCATCATTTCAGACAGGGGCACATAGTTTATATCACGGTTCTGGAGAGCCATTCAGTAGGAGTTGGGCAGTGGAGTGGAGCTGAGCACAACATTTCACCCTCAGATGGAAGGGAAGTCTGAGCGCACTATTCAGATAGTAGAGGATATGCTCCATGTGTGTGTGATAGAGTTTGGAGGGCCAGAGGACCAATTCTTGCCACTAGTGGAGCTTTCCTACAGCAACAATTATCAGTCCAGCATTCAGATGGCACCGTATGAGGCTCTGCATGGTAGACGGTGTCGGTCCCCAGTGAGTTGGTTCGAGCCGGGAAAGGGCCGATTATTGGGTACAGACATGGTCCAGTATGTCTTGAATAAAGTGAAGGTGATTCAAGATAGAATTCACACAACCCAGTCCCGACAGAAGTGTTATGCGGACCGGAAGATTCACGATTTAGCATTCATGGTTGGAGTGCGGGTATTTCTTCGGGTATCGCCTATGAAGGGCGTAATGAGATTCGGAAAGAAAGGAAAGCTGAGCCCGAGGTACATTGATCCTTTTGAAGTACCGCGGGGTGTTGGGGAGGTTGCTTACAAGATTTCTCTACCTCCCAGCGTAGCAAGAGTTCATCTGGTATTCCACTTTTCTATGCTCTGGAAGTATCACGGTGATCCGGCTCATGTATTAGATTTCATCTCAGTCCAGTTGGACAAGGATCTATCTTGTGATGAGGAGCCAGTGGCTATCTTGGATAGGCAAGTCAGAAAGCTAAGGTCAAAGAACATTTCTTTAGTAAAGGTTCAGTGGAAGGGTCAACCGTCCGAGGAGGCGACTTGGGAGACCGAGCGGGATATGCACATCCGTCATCCTCATCTTTTCATAGCTTCAGGTATGTCTTTGTGCTCGTTTGAGGATGAACGATTGTTTTAAGAGAGTGAGGATGTAATGACCATCCAGTCGTTTCGAGAGTTGGAGACCTGATCCCCTATTAACTGCTTCCCTGTATCTATCTTCTGCTATTGTCTTGCCGGGATGGTTCATTTTGGGTTTCGAAGCGAAATAAGACACTTAGTCTCTTAAATTGGAAGCTTAAGTTGGAAAAAAGTCGATCAGTTGTCAACTTGTGTTTAACGACCTCGTATTTGAATTTTTATGGTTCCATTAGCTCTGTTAGGTTATTTTTGACTTAGGAGGGCATCCACAATGTGATTTAGAGGTCCGTAGTAGAATTAGGCTTAAACTAGCAAAAGTTGAAATTTTGGCAATTTTGGCCGGCATTGGAAATTTTGATATCGGGTTCGGATTAAGTTTACGGAAGTTGGAGTAGGTTTGTAGTGTCATTTATGACTTGTGTGTAAAATTTGAGGTCATTCGGACAAGATTTGATATGTTTCGACGTTGTTTGTAGAATTTAGAAATTTCAAAGTTCTTTAGGCTTGAATCCATGTGTAATTCTTGTTTTTGATGATGTTTGAGATGGTTTGAAGGCTCGACGAAGTTTGTATGGTGTTGTAGGATTGGTTGGTAGGTTGAGTTGAGGTCCCGGGGGCCTCGGGTGGGTTTCGGGTGCTTAACGGATGAAAATTAGACTTAGAAGAATTTCTTATGTTGCTGGTTTCTGGTGTTTTTGCGCCTGCGGTGGGGGAAACTGCAAGTGCAGATGTTTAAGCGCAGAGGCAGATTTGGAAGGAGTGGCCTGGGAAATGGGGAAAATGTTCCCCAAACGAAATTCTAAGTTTTGAGTGGGATTTATGCATCGAATTTGGACACTTTTTTTATACGAGTGAACTCGTGAGTGAATGGGTGTTCATATTTTCTAACTTTTACCCGATTCCGAGACGTGGGCCCAGGGAGGCTTTTTGAGCGATTTTCTAATTTCTTGCTTTAACTTTGATTCCGTTCCCTAGATTAGTTTCTTGTAGTTATATTTATGTTATGTAATTTGTTTTGGCTAGATTTTTTCCATTCAGAGTTGAAATTCATGGAAAGAGCATTATTTCGGATTGATTGAGCTTGGTTCGTGACTATCGGGTTTTGGGAAAACTGTTTATGTTCGAGTGCTGGTGTTCTTGTACATGCCAAGCGACATTTTGATCAGTATATAATATCTATTGAAGTTTAGTTGTTAATTACCTCTTTATTTATGTTATTTTGAAATTATTAGGCTTACCTAGTGGTAGCGAATAGGTGTCGTCACGACATCTTACGGAGGGAGAAATGGGTCGTGTCAAGTTAGTGTCACGGCTCTAGGTTTATAGGTATCATGAGTCACAAGCCAGTTTATTAGAGTCTTGTGGATCGTTATGGAGACGTTTGTGTTTATCTTCGGGAGACTATGGAACTATTAAGAAAAATCATACTTTTTTGATTTCCTTTTCGTGCGAGTTATTGATATCAAACTCTAAAATTCTATATTTTATTCTTTCTCACAGATGGTGAGGACCCGTACAGGGAGATCTGACGATCAGGCATCCGAGCCCCCTCCTAGAGCTGCCAGAGGCCGGGGGCCGGGGTAGAGAAAGACCATGCGGTGCAGCTAGAGGACCTGCGCGAGCTGCGACAGATGAGCCCCCAACAGCTACAGGTGGAGGACAGACACCAGAGGTTCCTATTACTGCACCATCCCTCCAGCAGACTTCAGCCCAGTTTATGCACATGTTTAGCACCTTGGCTCAAGTCGGAGTGATCCCACTAGCTCCCGCCACATCTCATGCCAGGGGAGGGGAACGGACTCCTGAAACCCGTACTCTTGAGTAGAGGTTTAGTTTGATCATGCCCCATAGTTCATTCCTATGCTGCCAGTAGCTCCGGTTCAGCATGAGACAAGGATAACTGCTTCTGAGGCAGAGCACCTCAGACTTGAGCGGTACAAGAAGTACCACCCGTCTACTTTCAACTGACTAGCTTCAGATGATGCTTAGCATTTTTTGGAGGAGTGTCATCGTATTCTCCGTACTATGTGCATAGTGCAGACGAGTGGAATTTCTTTCACAACATTCCAACTTAGAGGAGAAACCTATCTGTGGTGGGGTGCTTACGAGCTGAGTAGTCCGGACGAGGTAGCCTCACTCAGTTGGACTCAATTCTCAAATATGTTTTTGCGTGAGTATGTTCCTCAGAGCCTCAGGGATGCTTGGCGTGCGGAGTTTGAGTAGCTGCGCTAGGGTTCTATGACTGTGTCAGAGAATGTAGCTTGTTCCAATGAATTGGCCCGACATGCACTGGCCTTGGTTGCCATAGTTTGGGAGAGGGTCCATCGCTTCATTAAGGGACTCCACCCCAGTATCAGGACCAATATGGCCAGGGAGTTGGAGATGGACATCTCTTATCAACAGGTCGTGAGTATTTCCAGGAGAGTGCAGGGCACGCTTGCCCTGGATAGAGAGGATAAGGAGGCCAAGAGATCTCGAGGCACTAGTTATTATTCTGGAGCTCGTGCCCCAGTAGCTCTCCATGGTAGGGGTTATGTGAATCGCCCTGTTCATTCAACTCTCCCAGCCTCCACTGGTGTTCCAGCTCCTTCAAGGCTCTAGGAGCCCTATTATGCACCACCAGTATCCAGTGTGCCTCCTGCTCGGGGTGCTATTAGTGGCAAGTCCAGTAGGCCAGACCCGAGTTATTCAAAGAAGCCATATCCTCCGAGTGGTTGTTTTGAGTGTGGAGACACTCACCATTTTGTGATGGATTTCCCCAAACTTAGGAGGGGTGCACATCCACAGACATCTCAGCCACCACGTGCCCCACCGGGTCCTCCGTCCATGCTTCCAGCACCAGTTGCCGGCCTCTCTACTCAGCCAGCTCGAGGTGGAGGTCGGGGAGGCTGAGGTCTCCCTAGAGGGGGAGGCCATGCCAGGTATTAAACTCTTAAGAGTAGTTTCTTCCGACTCTGTCATTGCAGGTATTGTTCCAGTCTGTCATAGAGATGCGTCGATATTATTTGACGCATGCTCTATATATTCATATGTGTTCTCTTATTTTGCTCCACATTTGAGGGTATCTCAAGATTCTTTAAGTTCCCCTATTTATGTATCTACTCCTGTGGGAGATTCTCTTGTTGTGGACCGCGTATATTGGTCGTGTTTGATTGCTCTTAGTGTTTTTGAGACCAGAGCCAATTTATTATTACTTAACATGATAGACTTTGATGTTATCTTGGGCATGGACTGATTGTCGCCCCATTATGCAATTCTTGATTGTCACCCTAAGACCGTGACACTGGCTATGCTAGGATTACCGCGATGAGAGTGGAGAGGTACCTTAGAGTATACTCCTGGCAGGGTTATTTCATTTCCTAAGGCTCATCGAATTATCGAGAAGGGGTGTGATGCGTATTTGGCCTATGTGGGAGATGTTAGTATTGATACCCATATAGTTGAATCAGTTCCACTAGTGAGGTACTTCCTAGATCTGTTTCCACCGGATCTTCTGGACATTCCACTCAATAGAGATATCGATTTTGGCATTGATTTGTTGCTAGTCACTCAGCCCATCTCTATTCCACCTTATTGTATGACTCCTTCTGAGTTGAAGGAGAAGTTGTAGGAGTTGCTTGATAAGCGCTTCATTCGGCCCAGTGTATCACCTTGGGGTGTTGCGGTCTTGTTTGTGTAGAAAAATGATGGTTCTATGCGTATGTGTATTGATTATCACCAGCTGAACAAGGTTACAACAAAGAACAAGTATCCATTTCCTCGCATTGATGATTTACTTGATCAGTTACAAGGTGCCAGGGTGTTTTCCAAGATTGAATTGCGCGCAGGCTATCATCAGTCGAAGATTCAGGAGCCGGACATCCCGAAAACTGCTTTTAGGACCAGATATGGTCATTATGAGTTTCTTATCATGCCTTTTCGGCTGACCAATGCCCAAACAACCTTTATGCATTTGATGCACAGTGTAGTCCGCCCTTATCTTGACTCCTTCGTCATTATGTTTATTGACGACATCCTAGTGTATTCCCGGGCTCGGAAAGATCATGAGCAGCACCTGAGGACTGTGCTTCAGACTTTAAGGGAGAAGAGGTTTTATGCAAAAGTTTCTATGTGTGAGTTTTGGCTTGACTCAGTGGCATTCTTGGGTCATGTAGTATCGAGTTATGGTATCAAGGTAGATCTGAAGAAGGTGGAGGCAGTGTAGAGTTGGCCTAGACCGTCATCAGCTATGGAGATCCGCAGTTTTCTGGGTTTGGCGGGGTATTACCATCATTTCTTTAGGGGATTCCCATCTATTACAACACCCATGACTAGGTTGACCAGAAGGGTGCTCCGTTCAGGTTGTCAGAAGAGTGGGAGGAGATCTTTCGGAATCTTAAGATAGATTTGACTACAACCCTTGTATTGGTATTGCCTACAGGTTCGGGGTTTTACACCGTCTATTGTGATGATTCATGGATTTCTCTTGGCGCGGTGTTGATGCAGGACGGTAGGGTGATTGTCTACGCGTCCTGACAGTTGAAGGTGCATGAGAAGAACTATCATGTCCATGATCTTGATTTAGCAACTATTGTTCACGCTTTAAAGATCTGGCGCCACTATTTGTACGGTGTTCCTTGTGAGATCTACATCGATCATCGGAGTTTGTAGCACTTGTACATGCAAAACGATTTTAATTTGCATCAGCAGAGGTGGTTGGAGCAACTTTAGGATTATGACATCACCATTTTATACCACCCAAGGAAGGCCAATGTGGTGGCCGATGCCTTGATTCGCCTGGCGGAGAGTTTGGGGATTTTAGCATATCATACAATAGCAGAGAGGCCCTTAGCATTGAATGTTCAACCCTTAGCCAGCCATTTTGTGAGATTTGATATTTCTGAGCCGAGCTGAGTGTTGGCTTGCGTAGTCTCTCAATCTTCTCTTTATGACTCTATCAGGGAGTGTCAGTATGATGACCCCCATTTGCTCGCATTTCAAGACAAGGTTCAATGAGGGGATGCTAGAGATGTGACTATTGATGATGATGGCGTAATGAGGAAGCAGGGAAGAATATGTGCGCCCAGTGTGGATGGGCTTCGGGAGTTGATTCTTGAGAATTCCCATAGCTCGTGGTATTCCATCCATCAGGGTAAGGTGAAGATGTACCCGAATTTTAGACAACACTATTGGTGGAGGAGTATGAAGAAGGACATAGTTGGGTTTGTGGCTCGGTGTCTCAATTGTCAGCAGGTTAAGTATGAGCATTAGAGACCGGGCGACTTGCTTCAGAGTTTATATATCCCAGAGTGGAAGTGGGAGCGGATCACCGCTAATTTCATAGTTGGAATCCCACAGACTTCGATGAAGTTCGACGCTATTTGGGTGATTGTGGATCGGCTGACCAAGTCAGCTCATTTTATTCCAGTGATGACTACTTACTTTTTAGAGAGGTTGGCTGAGATTTACATCCGAGAGATTTTTCGCCTTCATGGTGTCTCAGTTTCCATCATTTCAGACAGGGGCACATAGTTTATATCACGGTTCTGGAGAGCCATTCAGTAGGAGTTGGGCACTGGAGTGGAGCTGAGCACAACATTTCACCCTCAGATGGAAGGGAAGTCTGAGCGCACTATTCAGATAGTAGAGGATATGCTCCATGTGTGTGTGATAGAGTTTGGAGGGCCAGGGGACCAATTCTTGCCACTTGTGGAGCTTTCCTACAACAACAATTATCAGTCCAGCATTCAGATGGCACCGTATGAGGCTCTGCATGGTAGACGGTGTCGGTCCCCAGTGGGTTGGTTCGAGCCGGGAAAGGGCCGATTATTGGGTACAGACTTGGTCCAGTATGTCCTGAATAAAGTGAAGGTGATTCAAGATAGAATTCACACAACCCAGTCCCGATAGAAGTGTTATGCGGACCGGAAGATTCACGATTTAGCATTCATGGTTGGAGAGCGGGTATTTCTTCGGGTATCGCCTATGAAGGGCGTAATGAGATTCGGAAAGAAGGGAAAGCTGAGCCCGAGGTACATTGATCCTTTTGAAGTACCGCGGGGTGTTGGGGAGGTTGCTTACAAGATTTCTCTACCTCCCAGCGTAGCAAGAGTTCATCTGGTATTCCACTTTTCTATGCTCTGGAAGTATCACGGTGATCCGGCTCATGTATTAGATTTCATCTCAGTCCAGTTGGACAACGATCTATCTTGTGATGAGGAGCCAGTGGAAGGGTCAAAGAACATTTATTTAGTAAAGGTTCAGTGGAAGGGTCAGCCGGCCGAGGAGGCGACTTGGGAGACCGAGCGGGATATGCACATCCGTCATCCTCATCTTTTCATAGCTTCAGGTATGTCTCTGTGCTCGTTTGAGGATGAACGATTGTTTTAAGAGAGTGAGGATGTAACAACCATCCATCCGTTTCGAGAGTTGGAGACCTGATCCCCTATTAACTGCTTCCATGTATCTATCTTCTGCTATTGTCTTGCCGGGATGGTTCATTTTGGGTTTCGAAGCGAAATAAGACACTTAGTCTCTTATATTGGAAGCTTAAGTTGGAAAAAAAGTCGATCAGTTGTCAACTTGTGTTTAACGACCTCGTATTTGAATTTTGATGGTTCCATTAGCTCTGTTAGGTTATTTTTGACATAGGAGGGCATCCAGAATGTGATTTAGAGGTCCGTAGTAGAATTAAGCTTAAACTAGCGAAAGTTGAAATTTTGGCAATTTTGGCCGGCAGTGGAAATTTTGATATCGGGTTCAGATTAAGTTTGCGGAAGTTGGAGTAGGTTTGTAGTGTCATTTATGACTTGTGTGTAAAATTTGAGGTCATTCGGACAAGATTTGATATGTTTCGACGTTGTTTGTAGAATTTAGAAATTTCAAAGTTCTTTAGGCTTGAATCCATGTGTAATTCTTGTTTTTGATGATGTTTGAGATGGTTTGAAGGCTCGACGAAGTTTGTATGGTGTTGTAGGATTGGTTGGTAGGTTGAGTTGAGGTCCCGGGGGCCTCGGGTGGGTTTCGGGTGCTTAACGGATGAAAATTAGACTTAGAATAATTTCTTATGTTGCTGGTTTCTGGTGTTTTTGCGCCTGCGGTGGGGGAAACTGCAAGTGCAGATGTTTAAGCGCAGAGGCAGATTTGGAAGGAGTGGCCTGGGAAATGGGGAAAATGTTCCCCAAACGAAATTCTAAGTTTTGAGTGGGATTTAGGCATCGAATTTGGACACTTTTTTATACGAGTGAACTCGTGAGTGAATGGGTGTTCATATTTTCTAACTTTTACCCGATCCCGAGACGTGGGCCCAGGGAGGCTTTTTGAGCGATTTTCTAATTTCTCGCTTTAACTTTGATTCCGTTCCCTAGATTAGTTTCTTGTAGTTAAATTTATGTTATGTAATTTGTTTTGGCTAGATTTTTTCCATTCAGAGTTGAAATTCATGGAAAGAGCATTATTTCGGATTGATTGAGCTTGGTTCGTGGTAAGTGGCTTGCATAACCTTGTGTGCGGGGAACTCTCGTTAGGGTTGGTATTGTTTTGATATATGAGCATTGTTGATACTCAATTTTTCCCTCAAATTTTAAAAAAAATGACATACATACTTTCAAATATCATTTTGCATTATTATTAATTTACAATATTTATACAAGTATTTTTTATTTTCCATAATTTCAGAGCTTTAAAATAAATTTTCTTGCATTTAAATTACTTGACTATGTACTAGTTATTCCCTTAAACTATTTGCAATGACTTAATCATCCAAATTTGTTGTTTTTACACCCACATACATGTTTCAAAATCTTTTTATATCATTTGATTTAATTATAAATCTATGTTTTAGTTATTTACTTAAATTTTGCAATAATAGCCTGTGTTCATATATAAGTGCTGTTTTATTACATCATTTGTGTCAAAATAGCTTTTTTCTATTTTTATAATGCTAAATTATTATTTTAATCATTTTAGTGCATAAATAATATTTTTATATATTTTTTTAAGTATTTTTATAAATTATTTTTGGATAATTTTGTGTATTTAAATAAAGGTCGAGTTTTAAGCTCAATTTATCAGACAAAAATTGGCCCAATAACATTAGCAGCCCAATCCAAATGACCCATTACAAACGAATCGCCCAACCTATTCTTTAATATACAAGATCAACGGTCCATGATAACCCTACCCCTTTTTAATTACATCTCCACCTAAACCCTAGAGACCCATTTCGTCTCTTTACGACCGCCTTCACACTCTCTCTTCTCCTTTCCATAGAAACCTAGCTGCCTCCCCTTAATTCCCTCCCCTAGTCCTACTAATAATGGGATTCGACCTTTGTTTGTTTACCATATATGGATCCTGTGGGTACTGGTTACGCGATTTTGGTATTACTTATGTATTTGCCTAATTTTGGAAAGTACCACCTCTATGTCGGACGAAATCGACTTAATCTTGAAGATTTGGACGATATCATGTCCATATACGCAAGATGAACTGGATTCATTATACCCGTTGGCCGATTTTGAGTTTAAAACCCTAACTAGGTTTTGGAGTTTAATACTTTTCCTTTCCTGTTACTCTACTAACTTGCATGCAAGATTTTTCTCCTTTTTTCGTCCATGTTTACTTGATTTCTTTCCTTATCTATGTTTAATCAGTTATTTTCCTTATTTTTTCATCAAATTTTACTGCTATATAAACCCCTCCTCATTCCCCTTTGAGACAGACTTTAATCGCTGTAATTGCACTAAAATTTGAGGCTTGTTATGCTAATTCCTTCATTATCATGTTTTGTGCTTTGTGTTGGCCGGCTAAAAGCCAAGACCGCTAAAAGTTTATTGTTTGAATTTTCTCTTAGAGCGAGCATTGCCCGGGGTTCTTTTGAAGCTCTTGGGAACTTTGAGGCATCGATATTTCCGTGTTCTTGTGGATCTTTTGTTCTTTATTGTTGTCTGTTAAACTGTTAAGCTACTTGACTTTTGCAATTTCATCCTTACTTGTATTTGATTTACATATGTTCTCACCTTTGAAATCCATGGCTTAATGTATTTTCTAGATTATTTTTTGTGCACAATTCTATTAATTCTACTTTGTTCTAAGTCTCTTTAGCATTTAACTTCCTCCTAATGTTGCTAGTTCTGAGATTGCCTAATTCTAACTTGGATAATATGACCCTCTTAAGTTCGTTTAACCAGTGTATTGGTGGCTAACCGTTCCCTAAAAGTTGCTTACTTGATTTGTCTTTAATCTCTATAATGGATGTTTAACACTTGTGCTAGAACTTCCTGTTTAATTGTGACATGTTCCCCTGCTATTGGGTCACTCAACATGATCCCTATGCCATTAGTGAATGACTGAGATCTTGACAGTTACCTCAACTTGTTTTCCATTCTCTGTTTGAATCATTTTGTTTTATGGCATAACTCAGACCTTCTTTGGTTAATTATTTATTGTGTAAATCCCAAAATATCTACATGTGCTATTTTCTCAGAGCTTGCTATCTTGCACTGCTCTAAATCTCTGCAGTGTTTGTCCTACATGTACTATATGTTTCAATTAGTATTAATACCATTTCCTATCAACTATGATCTTGCTTCTATGTTAATATGTTTCCCTAGTATGCCTTTGATTCATTTGATACCCCGTCCTTTCAGTGATTATCACAATGTGTGTCCCATATCATGTCTAAATACTGATTAACATAGGATTAAGAGGTATACTTAGCTTAACTTGAACCTTTAGATCTCAACATATTTTGTATCAGGCATCTGTACATGATAATCTATGTATATCCTGCAAACCTGTTCATTTCCCTAATTCTTTCAATATGAGGTTGTTTATGTGGTATTTTGCTATGTGTGAAAATCCTGCTAAACCAAGTTTGTTGATCTGTTTGATTAGTTTTTTTGTATGCTCAACTTGGCTATGACTATTTTAAGTATAAGTGTATCACTTAATTTTTGTCCCTCAATCACTGTCCACTCTCCTTACTTGCTACTCATGCTATTCTGAATTCTCATTCTTAGTCGGCTGAAAGCCAAGGCTATCTAGGTTCTATTGTTGGACTCCCTAGTGTGAGCACTGCTCAGGGTCCAATTGAGGCCCTTTTGAACTCTGATACACTAGGGCTTGGTACTTAGTCACTCTCTCAACCTCCAAAAATGTTCCTATTATCCCACTTCCCCTGTCATGTACTGTGTATTTGAATTGGTTGTTTCAAGTGATGCAACACTTGGTGTTGTGATTAAGTAAATTGGTTTGGACTCTTTTATGGATCATTGAGTCCTGTATTGAATGTGACTTTTGTTGAAGACCTGGGTATGATGTGTAAGAGATATTGAAGGCCCAGGCAATGCTGGGTATTTATTTTTATTTGGGCCTACTGTTGGCATGTTCACTATTATGTAGCATTGTTACTTTACTCATTATTGGGCCTGTAATAATTTTTGTATAAAAAATTGGGGTGTTAGTAAAAGGTAATGGGGTAGATTTTAATATTTACATGTAATGGGTAGATAATATGCCTATAGGATTTAATAATGTGTTTTCTATATGTGCCGTTCAATTTATATTAGCACCGTAGAAACCATGTCACTAGGGTAAGCATACACATACACACTATTTGCTAGAAAACATGAATCCAAATGTTGCAATAATTCTTATTGCTACATGACACTAGAAAATCTGCCTATAGGAATAAAAATATCTCTGAACTTTCAACTCGTTGCAAATTGATCACTAGAAATCATGCCTATAGGATTAAGTGTAACAAAATAAAAATGAGTGCTAAGCATCAACTTCTAGAGATCCTGCCTATAAGGTATAATTTCTCATTCTAATGGACCTCTGAAATACCTCTTATTACTTGTTTATGCCGCTCTGAGTCGGCATAAGTAATTCTTAGCTCCTCCTCAATGGTTTTTCATTACTGTTTACTGTACGAGCCACCTAGGCATAATTAGCTTAATGATCGAAAATCTGAGATATCATTAACCAGCATGCAAATCGTATAATCTTGTTTATGAGCAACGCTTGGCATTTGAAACTGCTTGCATGCCTTGATGAATTGTCACATAGAAATAATTTCTATAGGGATTTAAGTTTCTTAATTTTGAATTGCTTTACATAAAATTTGTCTCGCGTGCATCTGTTGCTTAAATGTGGAGGCAAACTTGAGCCTTAATTGCATATATGTGAAGTCTAGCATGTTTTTGTATGTCGCCTAGTTACGACATTTCCGAGCAGCCTAAGTGAGGTCTAAAACCACCCAAAATAGAGGTCTAATACCTCATGGACCATAGGTATGGGACTAGTAGTGCACGCATAGGTTACGAATTACAATTGAATTAGAACGCTTTTAGGTAGCAACTTTAACATAGTAATCGGGTAGCGAGAGATGATAGTCTGTGCCGGCTGAATAATATGAGTAACACCCCATCTCGNGTTTGAATCAAGTAGATGTACTCATCTATTCAAAAATCTTTTTTATAATAAAATTCTCAAAATTTGTGCTCTCTCTCTCTCTCTCTCTCTCTCTCTCTCTTTTTGTTTATCTGACTAATCCATATAATTCAAGTTCGGCCAAGACCCAGAATTGTGGACCTCGAAGAGTGCCTAATACCTTCTCTTCGAGGTAATTTTGAGCCCTTCCCCGATCTTTAGTGATGTAAACTAGTTGAACCAGAGTCACTTGAAAAGTAGGTGTCCTAACGCACCTTAAAATCATTAGGTAGCGAATCTTTTCTTTTAGTACTTCCTTAAAAGAGTTTTCACACGTCGAAGCCCAATTTCGCGAGAAAAAGGGGCGCGACAGCATGGCGACTCTGCTGGGAACTCTTAGGCTCTTACCATAGCAAATTTGGCTTATATGAATTAGTCTTATTTCCTAAACATGTTTCCTTCTTCTTTTTTATTTGCTTCTACATGCACATCTCGCTCCCATTTTCATTTTATTTGTCTAGTTCATTTGTTACATGCACATCCCTTCCCCTATTCTCCTTTTATTTGAATTCATGGTAATATGCAAATTCCTTCCCTTCTCCACCCTTCCTTTCTCAAATTGGTCATAACATGTGTATCCATTTTCCTAGTCATACTTATTTGCTTTAAGCTGCTCTTCATTGGTTTTAAAATCGCTACATCATGTCTCTCCCCACCCTTACTCTCTTGCATAATTTATTGTATTCCGTATATTACACGAACGAACTTCTTCTTTTTCTTTATTTTTACGTTCTTTATGTTTTATCTTAATACTACGTTTATTGCATTCATATATTTATCATGGAAATACTTGACAATTTATTATTTATCCTTGCATAAAGCATGCTCCACATCGTATTCCACTCATGCCCAACTAATACCATAGTGGCACTTGATGAGTGTCCGCACTCTTCCGAAATTACCCTTTAAATTGGAAATACTTATTTGCGGTAAACTAGTCGATAAGTGGTACAGTCAACGGTTCTGTGCCTTTCCCTCTCAAATTGTCCACTTGAGAGTACCAGTCTAGACTCTTCTAGAAACCTCACTCCAATATAAAATATGCATGTATCATGCCAAACCTAGTATGGGTTTGAACATTGTCCGCGTGATAATCTGCTAAGATAATCCTTGTCCAAAGTTTGACGGGATTTCCATAATCCTAATGGACACCATCACGTTATGTGCATTATTTGGAGAAAACATGTCGGTATGTTGATCATTAATGTGTAAACGGTCAGATACGGAGGGGGGAAGGGCTAACTCTATTTGTTTTGAAGAAAATGAAGCATGAAGTCCCCAGGTTTGACATGGTTCAAAAGCATCCCACCTTTGTTGCTTTATTGGTGGAAGAGCCTATCACCTAGTGACAAGAATCATATGGAAAGGGTTCTCAGAAATTTACCCTCTTTGTTGGACATTCGGCCAAATAATTCATTGATTGAGGCCGCCACTATGTTTTGGGATGAGAAAAGAGTTATCTTCCGCTTTGGTGACATAGAAATGACTCCTCTCTTAGAGTAAATATGAGGCTTTACTTGGCTTCCGTGGGATAGTTCAGGTTTACTAGTACCAGAAAATCGCACTCCCCAAGGTTTCTTGAAAATGATGGGTTTGAAGAAAAATGATGAGTTACTCTGTCTGAAGAATTCATACATACCATTTGAATTCCTTTATGAACGTTATGGGCATATAAAGTCATATCGCCTTCACCATGATGAACTTGCTATTACTTCTTTGGGTTGGACACATTGCCGAGTTTTTGTGTTCATTATCTGTTTCTTGGGGTTGCTGATATTTCCGATGAAAGAGGGAGGATCCACACTCGCTTAGTCATGGTCGCTGGGACTTTAATGGAAGTAATTGAGGGACAAACATACACTATCATCCCCATGATCTTGGCTGAATTGTACTGAGCTCTAGATCGATGCAAGAAGGGGTATGGACACTTTGAGGGCTGTAATTTATTGCTGCAAGTGTGGTTAATGAAACATTTCCAGGGAGGTGAATATTGTCAAGAGCTTCTGCGACGACCACAGAATGACTACATAGCCTACCATCATCCAAAAAGAATGATATTTATCCCAGATAGGTTTGCGCAACCTAGAAGTATTGTGAGCTAGGTACGCTTCTTCAGCAATTTGATTGACGAAAAGTTACATTGGATGTTCGAATGGTTCCCTAACACCGAGTTCATCATCAGGTCAAGAGAAACCACTTATCTAGTGTTGATCGGGATAAGAGGAACCTATCCTTATGCTCCTATAAGGGTAATGAGGCAAGCGGGAAGAAAAAAGGTTATACCTCGGGTTTCCAACATGGTCCAGTACAAAACATACTTTAAAGGGAACGTTATTCCGTTCAAATTTGAGGCGCATCATATGTGGAATCAAAAGTTCATTGTGGAGAAAGATACTATCGAGCCAGACAAGTATCATGTCGGCCATGTGTACTTCTACCCATCATGGTTGGTAGATGATATAGCAGGAGATGTCAAGCCAGGGATTAATCTGAAAAAATAGGGTTATAGACGATGATGCTGAAGCACAAGTCAAGTATAGGATGTTGCGCAAGAGGGTCTTCGAGTCTGAAGTTAGGCATTTGGAACAGCACAAAGTGGATATGGAAGCAATCAATGAATGAAAAGAAATTACTACTAAATCAACAGAGAGGTTTGAATATTTGGAGCAAGGGCTAATGGAACTTGAGGGGAAGATGAGAAAGAGACTCTTGGATTGTCAGAACACGGATGGAAATGAAGGAGGGAATCTAGCAAGGGCTTACCTACGATTGGATATGCGCGACCTGGGAACTTGATTGATGGATCCAAGAAGGCCAAACATTAAGAAGGTCCCTCTGAGGCCAAGTAGAGGAAACAATGTTTTTACTGCTTTCTAGATACGTATAGATTTTGATTATAATAAGGCAAATGCCATTATTATCTTTTCTTATTACTGTTGTTTTAGTAAGGATTTGGTTCATATTCGCATTAATGAAATGACGCAATTATTGGCATCGGCTTTCTTCAAATCTATGTGTCGCTTAGGCCTACCTTGGGAACAATGAGGTCCCTTAAATTAGGACGCACATTTATTACTTACATGTTTAAATATCGCAAACATACTTTAATACTCCTTATCGACTTGGTTACCTTTTCTTTTCTTTTCTTTTATTTATTCTCGTTCGCCAAGGCTTGTTCGTGCATACTTGAATCGTCAACATATCACACCAGATCCAGAAGTCCTCCACCTCCTCTTCCATCAAGTGATCCTAAGAATAATGAAAACCCAAAATGGACCATATGAGCAGTATTAGGAAAGACAATTCTACCCATGCAGAGAATATTGGAACTTCTGATGGTCGGAGTACTCCAGGGAAGAATGATTTGGTCTTACATCTGGAAAATAAAATATTGGAGATAGACGGGGATCTTGGGCAGGTTCAGAACTTGGAAAACCTCTCCCTCACCCTAAACGTTCTCGACATTAACCAACAAAACACAAACGCCCAAAACCCGGCACCTCCCCAAAACTCACAAAACCAAAACCCGCAAAATCCTCCCACGCCTCATCAATACGTCACACCCCTCAAAACAATAATCCTCCACCAGTACCTACCCCTCCATAGCACCATCACTATCCAACTCGGTATCCATAAACCACCACTTACCACACTCCTAAAAACGTACCACAACCTACCCCTAATCCCCAAAACTCAACCAACAACCACCACTATGCCTAGATTCCAGGAGTACATCAAAGAAATCTCATATACGTGGAAAACTTACCCGATACCCCACCCAGACGCTATACATACCTAAATCTTCCGAGAAGACTTGCTCATCGAGAACATGGCAAAAGAACTCAAGAAACTTACTGGCAGAGTTCAAAGTGTCAGAGGGGGTAAAGGAATTGAGGGTTTGAATTATGAAGATTTGTGTATTCAACCAGATGTAGGACTACCAGAGGGTTACAAACCTCCTAAGTTCAAAATGTTTGACGGGACTGGCGATTCGAAGGTGCACTTGAGAACGTATTGTGACAAGCTTGTAGAGGTTGGCAAGGATGAAAGAATTAGCACAAAGATGTTCATGAGGAGCCTCATTGGAGACGCCTTGTCTTGGTACAACTGTCAGAACCCAAATAAATGGGTTAATTGGGTGAGAATGGCATCGAATTTCATGGATCGATTCAAGTTTAACAGAAAAAATGCACCAGATGTTTTCTACATTCAGAATCTCAACGAGAAGCCAACGGAAACTTTCCACGAGTATGATACTCGATGGAGGTCTGAAGATGAAAAAGTAAGGTCAGCATTGGACGAAGAACAGATGACTAAGTTCTTCATCAGAGCTCAGGATCCGCAGTACTACAAAAGACTGATGGTTATTGAAAACCACAAATTTTCTGACATCATCAAGTTGGGAGAAAGAATATAAGAAGGGCAAAATCAGAATGGTGACAAATTTTGAAGCACTCCAAGACAAAAATAAAACCTTACAGTCAGGAGGTATCTCCAAGAAGAAAGAAGTAAATGCAGTGATGGTAGCCTAAGGTCCAAAATCTCCTCTTACATACCAAACACCCCCACCCACATATCAGCCTTCACCTCCTAGATACCAACAACCTGCCGCCAACTACCATACATATAACACCCAACCATCATACTACCATTAACCACCATCCGGCCAAAACTACCAAAAACCTAGACCGAATTTCAACTACAGACCACCCAGATAATACACTCAAATTGCCGAACCCATAGACCAAGTGTACGAGAGACTGAAGGTTGCCCATTTTATCACTCACATTCCTGTTGTTTCTATGGAAAACTCCTCCAAGTGGATTAATCCAAATAAGATATATGCCTATCACTCAGGCATGAAGGGTCATACTATTGATGAATGTCGCACTTTGAAGGATAAGATTCAGACATTACTTGACACTAAAGTCATACAGGAAAAGGAGGTTGCACCCAATGTCCGTAACAATCCTCTCCCGGATCACACGGGTGAAGGGATAAACGTGATAGAGACCGATGAAGAATGGGACTCCGAATAGTCAATTGGACTCAGTTGAGAAGGGGATAATCCTAAAACATCTCCAATCACTCTCACACCTATCGTGGTACAAACTCAGGCACTGATTGAAGTTGAGGTAGCCGCACCAACTCCGTTTGATGTTGAAGTGACAACACCCTTCACTGTGATGGTAGCACCTACGCTGTCTTTTAAGTCTAATTCTATATCGTGGGACTATGTTGTAGAAGCAATAAGGAAAGGAAAGGAGATAAATGGAAGAAACAGGTGCAACGCAAGGCATGGCCAGAACTGGTAGGATTTATACACCCTAGCATTTGGGAGTAGTAAGCAAGGAAGCCTCTTCTAAGCCGTCTGTAATTGAGAATGGACCAGATGATCTTTGGAGAAAGTTTCAGGCGAGAGAATATTTTGTGGTTGATCATCTGAACAAAATACTTGCTCAAATATCCATTTTACCATTGATGCAGAACTCTGAGACGCATAGGAATGCTTTGATGAAGGTGTTGAACGAAGCCTATGTACCCAATAACATCACTAGTGTAGAGATGGCCAACATGGTGGGGAAAGTGTTGGAAATCCACAAGATCAGTTTTCATGAAGACGAAATGCCACCGGAAGGATTAAGTCACAACATGGCACTGCATATCATAGTGCAGTTTGAGGACAAATTCATTTCCAGGGTCCTGATAGATGGGGGTTCGAGTTTCAAAATCTTTCCACTAACTACTTTGAAAAGGTTAGGTAAAGGTCTGCACGAGATACGAGTAGGGAGTATGAACGTGAAAGCATTTGATGGGTCTCAAAGGACCACAATTGGCGAGACCAACCTCAACTTACAAATAGGCCCGACCTGGTTTGATGTTGAGTTTCAAGTATTTGATATATCCTCAACATACAGTCTATTATTTGGACGACCTTGGATACATGCCGCTGGGGCTGTAGCTTCTACTCTACATCAGGCTTTTACTTTGAACGGAACCATTAGGAAGTAATTATCCATGGGACGGAAGTAACTCTATTTACACCAATCAAATTGTTCCGATCATTGAGAATAGAAGGAAGTTGGGTGGAGAAACATACCATCGCATCGAGCGTGTCAATGCAATTGAGAAAGACAAATGGTGGAGCAGTAAGATACAAACAATATTGGCATAGACAGGGTATGAACCCTGCAAGGGTCTCGGCAAGAATCCCTAGGGGATCACCAAACCGATATAGCTAAAGCGTCATGGCACAACTTTTGGGCTTGGGTATGAATACACCTGGCACGAGTATCAGAATTGGTCGCCACCGTGGCGTGGTCCTTATTACCCTCTAGAGAAACCAGTACCACATTTGAGCAAGTCGTTTCATTAAGCTAACATGATGTGGGGGTCCGAAGAATATGAAGTTCTAGCCAGGATAAGGAATATGTTTCTGGATGATGAAGACATGGACTGCAGTGCAATAGTTGAGGAGAAGGAGGAGGAGGAGGAAGGCCTTATTATTCAGACAATGGAGAAGGGTGCTATTATTAAGAATTGGACTATTGCACCATCAAGGGCCCGTCGAGTTCCTAGGTAGCCTAGCAATTAACATCATTTATTCTTGAAAGAAATTTTAAGGGCATTTAAGGCATTTTTAGTATTTTGTTTTTAAACGTTCTTGTTTTGAAATAATTGCTCGAATCATTGAACTGCATTTGTTTGACGTTATAAATATTTATCAATAGATTGTTGTTTAGTATTTGTTATTATCCTTTACATTTTCTCACTACAGTGTTATTATTACTTATCCCGATGAACCCACGACTGTGACATGTAATGAGACAATGAAACATAAGGATAGTGAGTCAGAGGATCTGGAAGAGGATATAATACCCGAGGAATTTGTCAGAGAAGTGGAAAATTTTGAAAAAAATCCTAAGTCCAATTTGGATAAGAGTGAAATTGTTAATTTGGGAGACTTCGAAACAGTCAAGGAAACTCGTGTAAGCATTCACCTATCGCCGTCAGAGAAAGAAGAATACATCCGGTATTTTAAAGAGTACATGGATATTTTTGCATGGTCCTATGATTATATGAACAATTTGAGGACGTCTGTAGTGGCTTATAAACTACCGACCAACCCTATGTGTCTGCCTATAAAGCAGAAGCTCAGAAAGTTTAAGCCAGATATGAGTCTGAAAATAAAAGGGGAAGTCACCAAGTAGATCAAAGCCAAGTTCTCAGAGTGGTTGAATATCCAACCTGGTTGGCTAACATCATGTCAGTTTAGAAGAAGGTTGGAAAAGTCAGAGTATGTGTCAACTATCGGGACTTAAACAGAGCAAGTCCTAAAGATGATTTCCTTTTACCCCATATACACATAAATATCGACAACTGTGCCAAGCATGTACTCCAGCCCTTTGTAGATTGATTCGTGGGATATCATTAGATCTGGATGGATGAAGAGGATGCCGGAAAGACAACCTTCATTACACCATGGAGAGTGTATTCCTACAAAATGATGTTGTTTGGCATAAAGAATGTCGAAGCCACTTACATGAGGGCCATGAAAACCATTTTCCACGACATGATACATAGGGATATAGAGGTGTACGTGGACGACATCATCCTCAAATCTAAAAATGATACAGATCACATAGCAGGTTTGAGGAAATTCTTTGACCGACTTAGAAGGTAAAATCTGAAACTAAATCCCGCAAAATGTTCCTTCGGAGTCCCGACTGGAAAGTTGTTAGGGTTCATCATCAACCACCGAGGAATTGAGCTTAGACTCGTCAAAGGTCAAGGCTATCCAAGACTTGGCACATCCAAATAACAAGAAACATGTGATAAGTTTCTTAGGGCGTCTCAATTACATTAGTCATTTCATAGCACAATCAACTGTGATCTGCGAACCAATTTTCAAAATGTTGAAGAAAGACGCTGCAATAAGTTAGACAGAAAAAATATCAGAAAGCCTTTGACAAGATCAAAGAATATTTGTCCACGCCACCGGTCCTGGTCCCACCGGAACCTGGGAGACCTCTGATACTCTATTTATCTGTACTAGATGGGGCTTTCGGCTGTATTTTGGGACAACACGATGAGACAGGAAGAAAAGAGCAAGACATGTACTATCTAAGTAAGAAGTTCACACCCAACGAAGCACGACATTTTTGTTGGAACGCACCTGCTCCGCTCTAACATAGATAGCTCAAAAGTTGAGGCACTACTTATATGACTACACCACATATCTCATATCAAGGATAGATCCACTAAAATACATCTGCCAGAAACCCACGCCTACAGGGAAGTTGGCAAAATGACAGATATTGCTGAGTGAGTTCGATAGTATCCATGTAACTCAAAAAACATTCAAGGGGCAAGTGTTGGCGGATTATCTGGCAGAAAATCTTGTAGGTGGAGAATACGAACCACTGAAAATGTATTTTCCCGACGAAGAGGTATCATTCGTAGGAGAATATTTCACCGAAAAATATGATGGTTGAAGAATGTTCTTTGATGGGGTTGAAAACTTCAAATGAGTGGGTATTGGAGCAATTTTAGTATCAGAGACTGGTCAACACTATCCAGTATCCGCAAAGCTCAGGTTTCCATGTACCAACAATATGGCAGAATATGAGGCTTGCATATTGGGACTCAAGTTGGCCATTGACATGAACGTTCAGGAATTGTTGGTCATTGGTGATTCAGACCTTTTGGTATATCAGGTTTTAGGAGATAGGATACAAAGAATACCAAAATATTGCCGTATCAATACTATATACAAGAATTGATGAAGAGATTCTCAAAGATAGAGTTCAAACATGTTCCGAGAATCCAGAATAAGTTCGCAGATGCATTGGCCACTATATCTTCCATGATATAACGCCCAGACAAGAATTTAATCGATCCTATTCCATTAGGGATTCATAATCAACCAGCTTATTGTGCTCATGTTAAAGAAGAAACTGATGGAAACCCATGTTTTCATGACATCAAAGAATATTTGGAAAAAGGAGAGTACCCGGAGCACGCAAATCATACTCAGAAACACACACTCCGAAGCTTATCCAACCGCGTCTTCCAAAGTGGAGGAATTTTGTACAGAAGAACTCTGGATCTGGGGATATTACAGTGTGTCGACACTAATGAAGCATCCAAATTTTTCGAAGAGGTACATGCCAGAACTTGCAGACCACGCATGAATGAATTTGTCTTAGCTAAGAAGATATTAAGAGCAAGATATTTTTGGATGACCATGGAAACAGACTGCATCAGGTATGTCCAAAACTGTCATCAATGTAAAGTACATGCTGATATAATACGAGTGCCCTCCAATGAACTCAATGCAGCAAGTGCACCTTGGCCTATCTCTGCTTGGGGGATGGATCTCATCAGTCCAATCGAACCTGCCGCTTCAAATGGGCACATGTTCATTCTAGTGGCCATAGACTATTTCATAAAATGGGTTGAAGTCGCATCTTACAAGGCTGTAACTAAGAAGGTTGCCACTGATTTCATTAGGGATTGTATTGTTTGTCGATTCAGGGTGCCGGAATGAATCATCACCGATAATTCCACCAACCTTAACAGTGATTTAATGAGATCCATGTATGATACCTTCAAGATCGAGCATAACAACTCCACAACATACATGTCGCAAATGAATGAAGCTGTGGAATTCGCCAACAAGAACATCAAGAAGATTTTAAGGAAGATGGTAGATAATCACAAACAATCGCATGAGAAATTACCATTATCCTTACTAGGATATCGTACCACGGTTCGCACATCAACTGGGGCCACCCCTTACTTACTGGTCTACGGCCGAAGTAGAAATCCGTTCTTTGAGAATTATACAAGAGGATGAACTTAGTGATGTAGAATGGATACGAAGTCGCTATGAACAACTGGCTCTCGTTGACGGAAAAATAACGAATGTGGTATGTCACGGTCAACTTTATCAAAATAGAATGTCAAGAGCTTTCAACAAAAGGGTCAGGCCTAGATAATTCACACTGGGGCAGTTGGTGCTAAAGCGGACCTTCTCGCATTAAGATGAGGCCAAAGGGAAATTTTTGCCAAATTAGCAAGGGCCCTACATGGTTCACAGAGTATTAACAAGAAGAGTGATCATACGTGCATAAATGGATTGAGAAATTTGGCCAAAACCTATCAACTCAGACGCAGACAAAAGATAATATGTTTAGATTATTTACAGTTCTTCATCTGATGTAACTGAATTATGCTAGACCTGATTCACGTTTAAGAGGGCATATGTAGGTAGCCCTGTGGGTTCGGTCACCTCTCAATAAAATCTTCATTTTTGCCATGGTTATAAACTGGGGCAGAATTTTGAGGAGGACCCTCAAAATTCTGAAGAAAGTCTAGCCAACTCCGTCAAATGCAGAACAGTCACAATCATTGGTTAATCTAAATTACTTGATATTGTATACTACTATATTTTAAATAATTACATTCATCAAATGCACGCATATATTTCGAAAACTTTATTTTTATAAACAACCAGATGCTGCCCAGGGTAACTCAAACAGGATCTCAGGACAGGAGCAAAACCAAAGCGAGAAGGCAAAAGCACGGACCAACCTCCCCCCCAAAACTCAAAGTTTTTCTTTGAATGCAGGAAAAGTAAGAATATAATATTTGCAGACACATTAGGTCACTACCTTCAAGATAGAAAATTATCTATCCCAATCATCTCTAGCTAAGAAATACACTGCTTTCTCACTGTCACTCATTGTTCTCTTGCATGGGCTAAGCATTGCCTCCCTAATTGCATAAGGCTAGTCACTACCTTTCCCTGAATAACACTAAGCATTGTCTCTTCTTCTTTGCATGAGGTTAAGCATTGCATCCCTAATTGCATAAGGCGAATCATTTCCTTTCCATGCATGAGACTAAGCATTGTTTCTTCTTCTTTGCACCCGGTTAAGCATTGCCTCCATAATTGCATAAGGCTAATCATTGTCTTTCCCTGCATGAGACTAAGCATTGTCTCTTCTTCTTTGCACGATGCTAAGAATTGCCTCCCTAATTGCATAAGTCTAAGTATTGTCTTCCTTTTCATGAGACTAAGCATTGTCTCCTATTTGCATGAGGCTAAGCATTGCCTCCTCAACTTTGTAAGGATAAGTGCTGCCTTTCTTTGCATGAGACTAAGCATTGTCTCCTATTTGCATGAGGCTATGCCCTGCCTCCCTAACTGCATGAGGCTAAGCACTACCTTTCTTTTCATGAGACTAAGCATTGTCTCCTATTTGAATGAGGCTAAGCCCTTCCCCCCTAACTGTATGAGACTAAGCATTGTATCCTATTTGCATGAGGTTAAGCCTGCCTCCTTAAACTGCACAAGGCTAAGCACTGCCTTTCTTTGCATGAGACTAAGCATTGTCTCCTCTTTGCATGAAGCTAAGACCTTCCTCCTTAATTGCATAAGTCTAAACACTTCCTTTCTTTGCATGATACTAAGCATTTCTCCTATTTGCATGAGGCTAAGCCATGCCTCCTTAAACTGCACAAGGCTAAGTACTATCTTTCTTTGCATGAGGCTAAGCCCTGCCTTCTTGATTACATAAGTCTAAACACTTCCTTTCTTTGCATGATACTAAGAATTGTCTCTTTTTTGCATGAGCCTAAGCTCTCCCTCCTTAACTGCACAAGGCTAAGCACTGCCTTCTTCGCGTGAGACTAAGCATTGTCTCCTTTTTTTGCATGAGGCTAAGCCCTACCTACCCTTCTTGAATATGTCTTAGCATTCCCTTTTCCTCAAGACTGGATACTATCTCCATTACGCTATCTAAGACTTGGCACTATCCTCTATTCACCTGGGGATAAGCACTGCCCTCATCTTACACAAGGCTAAGCCTTGTCTTGTTTAATTTTGCATATGACCAAGCATCATGTCCTTGCATTTCATGGGCTGAAACATTGCCATTTTGTCCAAATGCGTCATAGTCTTAAGGCATCATCCTCATAGCCGGAAGACACCATTTCATGGCCTGAGGATCGATCAAAATATGTATATCATTATTCAAAGGCATCATGGTTCAAAGACACCATTTTCATGGCACGAGGACATCATTTCATGGCTTGCGTATCCCTTATCACATGATTCATGGCTCAAGACGTCATGGTCTAAAGTGATCATCCTCATTGTCCAAAGAAAATCTTCATGGTCCAAAGGGAATTTGCATCATGTTTAAATTTTTGCCATAATCTATATATTTGCATGCATCGTGTTTTAAGTTTTGCAGGTAACCCAGGAAGTAATCGTTCTCTTAACAAGAGCAATCTTCGCTTCGGTTTCCGTTCACAACATTCACATCCCACAATTATTTCAAGTGTAACCAACCACCATCAGTTACCCACTTTTACTTGATAATCGTTCAGATACTTGTTTTGAGATACATCCGTAATGTTTCAGATTCCGTATGCACTTATCTGATATTGTCCTACTTAAAAGAACCCTTTCCAAAGAATACGATCATTCCTATGGAAACTCCGTCGGTTTCATTCGTCGTTGGATCCAGAACTACACATGGCCTGGTTCTCGTAACACCAAGGATATGTAGGAAAATCAAAAACTAGGCCTCAGCCTCCATTATTTAAAAATCACCTCATTTGGTCAAAATTGGTCATAATTGTTTCTACCCAACAACTCTTTAATTGTTCTCGGGGTAAAGAGGGACAGCTGTTATACCCAATTTTGCCCACACATTTTAAAAAAAAGTGATATACATACTTTCAAAATATTATTTTGCATTATTATTAATTTACAAGATTTATACAAGTATTTTTTATTTTTCATAATTTTCAGAGCTTTAAAGTTAATTTTCTTGCATTTAAATTACTTGAATATGTCCTAATTATTCCCTTAAAATATTTGCGGTGGCTTAATCATCAAAAAAATTTATTTTTACACCCACATACATGTTTCAAAATCTTTTTATATCATTTACATATAAGTATAAATCTATATTTTTTTTATTTACTTAATTTTTGCAATAGAAGCATGTGTTCATATATAAGTGTTCTTTTAATACATCAATTGTGTAAAAATAGAAATTTTATATTTTTATAATGTTAAATTATTACTTTAATAATTTTAGTCCATAAATAATATTTTTATTTATTTATTAAGTATTTTATAAATTATTTTTGGATAATTTCGTGTATTTAAATAAAGGTCTAGTTTTAAGCTCAATTTTTCGGACCAAAATTGGCCCAATAACCTCAGCAGCGAAACCCAAATGACTCGCCCCACCTATTCTTTAATCCAGATTGTTGATCTCTCAAGATCAACGGTCCACGATAACCCTACCCCTTTTAATTACTTCTTCACCTAAACCCTAGAGACCCATTTCGTCTCTTTACGGCTGCCTTCACACTCTCTGTTATCCTCTCCGCAGAAACCCTAGCCACTTCCCCTTAATTCCCTCTTCTAATCCTATTAATAATGGGATTAGACCTTTGTTTTCTTACCATTTGAGGATCTTTTGGGTACAAGTTACGTGATTTTGGTATTACTTAGGTATTTGTCTAATTTTGGCAAATACCACCTCCATATCGGACGGAATAGACTCAATCTTGAAGATTTGATGATATCCCTTCCATATACGCAAGATGAACTAGATTTTTCATACCACTTGGTCGATTTTAAGTTTAAAGCCCTAACTAGGGTTTGGAGTTTGACACTTTTCCTTTCCTGTAACTCTACTGTCTTGCATGCAAGATTTTTCCCCTTTTCTTCGTCCATGTTTACTTGATTTCTTTTTACTATGTTTAATCAGTTATTTTCCTTGTGTTTTCATCCAATTTTACTGCTATATAAACCCCTCCCCATTCCCCTTCGAGACGGACGTTAATCGCTATAATTTCACTAAAATTTGAGGCTTCTTCTATTAATTCCTTCATTATCTTGTTATGTGCTTTGTGTTGGCCAGCTGAAAGCCAAGGCCACTAAGAGTCTACTGTTCCAATTTTCTCTTGGTGCGAGCATTGCCCCGTGTTCTTTTGAAGCTCTTGGGAACTTTGAAACATCCATATTTCTTGGTTGTTTTGGATCTTTTGTTCTTTATTGTTGTCCGTTTAACTGGTAAAATACTTGACTATTGCAATTTCATCCTTACGTGTCTTTGATTTACATATCTTCTCACATTTGAAATCCATGGCTTAATGTATTTTCTAGATTTTTTTTTTCTTGATTCTGTTAATTCTACTTTGTTCTAAGTCTCTTTAGCCTTTAACTTCATCCTAATGCTGCTAGTTCTGAGAATGCCTGAGTCTAACTTGGATAATCTGACCCTCTTATGTTCATTTAACCAGTGTATTGGTGCCTAAAGGTTCACTAAAACTTGCTTACTTACCTTGTCCTTAATCTCTATAATGAATGTTTCACACTTGTGCTAGAACTTTCTGTGTTAATTATGACAGGTTCCCTGCTATTGTGTCACTCAACATTATCCTCATGCCATTAGTGATTGACTGAGATCTTGACAGCTACCTCAACTTATTTTCCATGCCCTGTTTGAATCATTTTGTTTTATGGAATAACTCAAACCTTCTTTGGTTAATTAGTTTATTGTGTCAATCCCAGAATATCTACATGTGCTATTTGGTATGATCTTGCTATCTTTCACTTCTCTAAATCTCTATAGTATTTTTCCTGTATGTATAATATGTATAAAGACCATTTTTTATCGACTATGATCTTGCTTCTATGCTAATATGTTTCCTAGTACGCCTTCGGTTCATTTGATACCATGTCCTTCCATTTATTGTCACAATGTGTGTCCCCCATCATGTCTAAATAATGATTAACATGGCATTAGGAGGTATACTTAGCTTAACTTAAATCTTTAGATCTCAATCGATTTAGTATCAGGTATATGTACATGATAATCTATGTATATCCTGCAAACCTATTTCTTTCCCCAATTCTTTCAATATGAGGCTTTTTATGTGGTACTTTGCTATGTGTGGAAAGCCTGCTGAACCAAGTTTGATGATCTGTTAGATTAGTTGTTTTGTATGCTCAACTTGGCTATGACTATTTTAAGTATAAGTGTATCACTTAATTTTTGTCCCTCTATCACTCTCCAGTCTGCTTACTTGCTACTCATATTATTCTGAATTCTTATTCTTATCCGGCTGAAAGCGAAGTCTATCTAGGTTCTATTGTTGGACTCCCTAGTGTGAGCACTACTCGGGGTCCAATTTAGGCCCTTGTGAATTCTGACACACTAGGGCTTGGTCCTTAGTCACTCCCTCAACCTCCAAAATTGTTCCTATTATCCCACTTCCCCTGTCATGCATTATGTATTTGAATTGGTTCTTTCAAGTGGTGCAACACTTGTTGCTGTGATTAAGTAAATTAGTTTGGATTCTTCTATGGACCCTTGAGTCGTGTATTGAATGTGGCTTTTGTTGAAGGCCTAGGTACGCTGTGTAAGAGACATTGAAGGCCCATGCAATGCTAGGTATTTAGTTTTATTTGGCCTATTGTGGGCATGTTCAATATTATTTAATATTGTTACTTTACTTATTATTGCGCCTGTAATAATTTTTGTATAAATAATTGGGGTGTTAATAAAAGGTAATGGGGTAGATTTAATATTTACATGCAATGGGTAGATAACATGCTTGTAGAATTTAATAATGTGTTTGATATATATGTCGTTAAATTTATATGAGCACCGTAGAAACCATGTCATTAAGGTAAGCGCACACACATACACACACACAGAGACTATTTGACAGAAAACATGAATCCAAATGCTGCAATCATTCTTACTGCTACGTGCCACTAGAAAATCTGCCTATAGGAATAAAAATATCTCTGAACTTTAAACTTGTCTCAACTTGATCACTAGAAAATCATGCCTATAGGACTAACTGTAACAAAATATAAACGAGTGCTAAGCATCAACTACTAGAGATCCTGCCTATAAGGTATAATTGATCGTTCTAATGGACATCTAAAATACTGTTTATTACTTGTTCATGCAGTTGTCAGTAGGCATAAGCAATTCTGAGCTCCTCCTCAAAGTTTTTTCATTACTCCATACTGTGCGAGTCACCTACACACAATAGGCTTAATGACCGAAAAGCTGAGATTTCATTAATCAGCATGTGAATCGTATAATCTTATCTATGAGCAACGTTTGGCCTCTGAAATTGCTTGCATGCCTTGATGCCTTGTCACATATAAATCATGTCTATAAAGATTTAAGTTTCTTAATTTTGAATTGTTTTACAGAAAATTTGTCTCACATGTATCTGTTGCTTAAATGTGGAGGAAAACATGAGCCTTAACTGCATATATGTGAAGTCCAACGTGTTTTTGTATGTCGCCTAGTTCTGACATTTTTAAGCAGCCTAAGTGAGGTCTAGAACCACCCAAAATAGAGGTCCAATACCTCCTGGACCATAGGTATGGGACGGGTAGTGCACGCATAGGATACAACTTATAATTGAATTAGAGCGCTTTTAGGTAACAACTTTAACATAGTAATCGAGTAGCAAGAGATAATAGTCTGTGCCCACTGAATAATATGAGTAACACTCCATCTCGAGGGAATTACGAAATATTATTTATGTTGCACGGGGTGATCCTTTAGGATAAAAAACTTAGGACCCCCCCCCCCCCATCTTATTTCTCTTCTGTTTGAATCAAATAGATGTACTAATATATTCAAAAATCTTTTTTATAATAAAATTCTCAAACTTTGTGCTCTCTCTCTGTTTATCTTTGTTTATCTGACTAATCCATATAATTCAAGTTCAGTTGGGACCCACAGTTGTGGACCTCGACGAGTGCCTAACACCTTCTCTTCAAGGTAATATCGAGATCTTACCCGATCTTTGGTGATGTAAACTAGTTGAACCAGAGTCATTTGCAAAATAGGTGCCCTAATGCACCTTAAAAATTGTTAGGTGGCGACTCTTCTCTTTTAATACTTCCATAAAAGAATTGTCACACGTCGAAGCCCGATTTCGCGAAAAAAGGGGCACGACAAGCGCCGTGTATGTGAGGTGACGAGTACGTACACAGACTAATTGTTGTAAAACCCAATTTTTATTAATAATAACATGTCCTTCTTCTTATTTGAACTTATTAGCATGTGTAGTATCCTATTAGACTAAGAAAGCATGCCCATTCGCTTTAACTATTTACTTGAACTACGTGCAACATGTTTAATGGTTTTACCTATTTTCCATAATTTGTACTTAGATTAAACTGTACAGTTTCGTGCCGTGACTATTGAATTATGTTGTTTGGCTGCATATTTACTTTGGGACTACGGAACGGTATTCTGAAACATCCCCCATGTACTGCATTTTACTTTGGGACTATGGAATGGTATTCCGGGAGATCCCCCCTGTAGTGCATTTTAGTTTGGGACCACGAAACGGTATTACAGGAGATCCCCCCGTATTGCATATTTACTTTGGGACTTTGGAATGGTATTCCGGGAGACCCCCCTGTCTTGCATATTTACTTTGGGACTACTAAATAGTATTCCGGGAGATCCCCCTGGACATTTACGTTTGGGACTACGAGATGGTATCGCTGGAGATCCCCTGTTGTATTGTGGTGTCACGACCCCAAACCCACTAATCGTGATAAAACCTAACCCAACCCGGTAGGTAAGCCAACTAATAACTATCCAATTCCACTAATATTAATAAGGAATTTAAACAAAAGGAATTATCTAAATCTTATACATTCCCCAAGGACTGCTAGTATAAATAATGAGCTTCTAAGAATAGAGTTTACAAAGCAGAAATGAAATAACTACATAGACTGTTTGAAAAGTACATAATGTGCATAAGTGTAGTATCAGTACAACCGACCACATGTACTAAGTAAGTAACAAACCTAACCTTAGGTTGAAAGCAGTGACAAGCTATCACAAGGTCGGGTCTAATACTGGTATTCTACAACAGTTCATAACAACATAATATAAGTAGTAAAAAGGGGTATCTCAGCAGTAAAATGCTAACTCGTTAACAATTCCGGAAAATATGCATGCTTTTCAAATATCTTAGTGAAAACTCAATTCTTTTGCCAAAAATGCCAAAATAAAAAGGGTATGTTTGAAAACTGTGATTTTTCTCAAAATCCTTTCAACAATAAGTAAGAAGTTTCATTTTCTTTCCAAATAACAAGTGCAAAAACAACTCCCTATACCCACATATCAATATGTGTAAAAAGTCCTGAATGATGTAATACTATATAGCATGAGGCAAAATGCATCTCTATGCCAGTACGTCAAGTGTGCATATTAAATGTGATGCAACTCAGTGATAAAACCATATGCATGATCTCATAGTATCAATTCACTCAGTCATCCTTGTCACTCAGTCCTCACAGTAGCTCAGTCCTCATAGTCACTCAGTCCTCCCAATCACTCGTCACTCGGCATTTGCACTTAGTAGGTACATGCGCTCACTGAGGGTGTGTACAGACTCCGGAGGGGCTCCTTCATCCCAAGCGCTATATCAAGCCAATCATGGCATAAATCAATGAAACATGATGGAACGTGCAGCCCGATCACATAAATATTCTCACAATCAGGCCCTCGGCCTCACTCAGTCATCAATCTCTCCAGTCTCTCGGGGTCTCAATGGCATGAAACTAGTTCGAAAACAATGATATGATGCATCAACAAATAATAGCAGAGACTGACTCGGTGTAGACTACAGAACCTAATTGGGCCTACCCATGGACCCCAAATTCAACTCTAGTTATCCCCAAATAGATAAATAACCCTCCGAAAGTCCACAATGACTGAATCATAACACATATTATCATCTGGCTAGCTTCGGCCACAACTTCACAGTCCTTAACCATGAAATAATCTACCTGTGAGAACTCTCAGTCTCCAAATCCATAAAGCACACAAATCACCATATCTGATCCCAACTCCACCGCCCGAATATCTAACACATCTCTCATACACGATCATCCCGCGAGGAATACTTCTATAAATCTTCTGTTCCACGTAGCAAAATTTGAATATCAGCAGTCGATCAACTAGGATAGTGCTGTAATATCAATGAAATATCCATAAATCAAAGCACATTGCCCCTTCTAAAATGTACACTCTCATAGAGCCATACCAAATAGTAATGTCATTTACCTAGTAATCTAAAATCGTCCAAACTGCAAAAGAACACATGACCCTCCCTTCAAAACCGAATCGTGACCTTGCACATGCAAATCTCAATCCCACACAACACCGAATGTACCATGCCATCATATGAAAAGTACAAGAACTTCATAGTCCACTCCGAGTCATAAACCACTACATACCCAATTAGCTAAGGATCTTCCATTTGATTTCACCCAGGAGATATCCACTGTACGCCACATGCCCCTTACGCCAGTAGGAATTACACTCCTCGAACCATGGTAAATCCCATTAAGAACTCTTCGAAACCCATTTGCACATAACAAAGCTATCAGAACCGAATCTCTCTAACTCAACCCAGTCACGCACGTCGCCAAAACCCAAGAGCATCACCACGAATCAAATGTAGAAACTCACCACATCATAAGCACCCAAGGAACCAATCTTACCCATTACCATTGTCACGACCCAAAATCCATTAAGGTCGTGATGGCACCCCACTGTCAGGCAAGCCAACACTTAATAAATAAATTAAATCTTTATTTTTAAAATTCTCGAAGTCATTCCTTTTTCATTTTTCTTAAATAATAATGAGCAAACTCCCACTGAATAAACAATAATATCTTAACAAATTTAAATAGTGAATAAATCCCATAAGTATCCCAAAAACCGGTGTCATAAGTGCATGAGAAAATTTTCTACGAATTATACATGTACTACAATACTTTTCCGGAATACAAACTGGACAAGGAATTTAAAGTAAAATACAATACATCTGAGGAAGACTCTGTCGGCTGCGGGTCGTCTCTGGATGGTGCAGCTCGTCTAAGTCTCCAGGTCAGCCACATCACTGAGTCAAGCAGGGCCACTATCTATGAATGTACCTGTGAAATAAAAATGCACAACAAGTAAAGCATGAGTACGAAAACAACTTGTACTCAGTAAATATCCCACCTAACCTCGAAGAGGTAGTGAGACGAGGTCAAATTTGACACTTACTAGAGGTCAAATTAATATCAACTGCACTAAAGAAATGAATTAATATAAAGCACTGTAAATACATAAGACATACAAGTATAGATTACGTGGTACAATTTCCCTCTTAACAATTTACTCAACTCTCTACTAGAAAGTTCCCTCCGTAACCGAAGCATATAAATAATATAGTGGATTTCATCAAAGAGTTTGTCATAAATCCAAATCAAGGGGAGAAACCCTCACATGAACTGGCTTTTTGCCAAATATTTCGCACGATTCCATGGGGATGATGTATGCATATACGAAATGCCGAGGCGAACGGCCCGATCTAATATAAAAGTAAATTGTGCACTGTCTAAGGGTCGAACGGCGCGAACCATAGATGAATCTATTAACCTGTCGTGGCGTATGGCCCGCTCCCATGAGAGTGTGCTACATAATTCCCGCCGAGGAGAACGGCCCGATCCCATAAGAGTGTGGTAGATAAATCATGCCGAGGCGAACGACCCGATCCCATAAGAGGGTGGAAATGAATCACCCCGCTTGCGAAATATAAATTGCGAAGAGGTCACACATAAGCACACACATTCAAACTGGATGCTGTCTATATCGGAAAACAATTACCCAATAAATGACAATTTCTCTTTTAATGGTCACAAAGATAGTATTTAAATCTTATTTTTTTTCTAGAAATTCATTTTTCAAGTTCGATAAGTTTTAAACATTTTGAAATGCGTCAGCAAAGATACAAGTACGGAAAATAAAACATGATTTCGGGTCCTAGACTACTTGGACGTAAGCATAATAGTAGTTACGCACGGACTCCCGTCACTTCGTGCGTACATAGCCTTCACAAATAGTAGCACATATTTAATTATTTCACATCTGGGGACAATTCCCCCTTACAAGGTTAGAGAAGAGACTTACCTCGATACGAAGTTCCATAACCGGCTTCCAAGCCCTTCCGACGACTCAAATTGATGCACAACGCCACAAAACTATCAAAATAATGGGCAACCCAATGAAAATATACTCTAATACTTATAACAATTTAATTTATATAAATTCCCAACTCTGCTCGGAAAGTTGACAAAATTACCCTCGGGCCCACATGCCTGGATTCCGAAACTTTTCGAAGATAATGATTACCCATAGCCTTACTAACTCGAATATATAATTTTTCTCTAATTCCATGCTCAAAATTGTGGTTAAAATCCAAAAATACACGTTCTTGGTCTTTGTTCAAAAATCCCAAATTCCCACCAATTTCATGTCTAATCTATGGATAATCCAAGTGTTTTAACTCAAAGATGGGAAGAAATCACTTACCTAAAGTTTCTTGATGAAGATCCTCCCTTGAAGCTCCCCAAAATCGCCACACAAAATAAAAATGGGAGAAGAATAGTCAAATCCCGTCTAAAAATATACACTGCCTCCAGTCCTTCCGCACCTACGGTGACTACGCCCGCACCTACGGTGACTACGCCCCCACCTATGATCCCGTAGATGCGACCAAACTCTCGCACCTGTGGCTTCCTCATTCCCTAGGCAGCTCCGCACCTGTGCTCCCTCGTACGCATCTGCGCCTTCGCAGGTGAGAAAATTGCCTCGCATCTGCGCCCCCATCCAAGATATCCACTCCCACATATGCGACACCAAAGCCGCACCTGCGACTTCGCACCTACGGCCCAGCCTCGCAGGTGCGGTCACACCAGACACCAGCAGCTTCAGCTCCTCCTCAATTTCGAATTTGATCCGTTAACCACTCGGAATCCATCCGAGGCCCTCGAGACCCTGTCCAATTACACCAACCTGTTCCAAAACATAATTCGGACCTACTAGAGGCCTCAAATCCCATCAAATAACATCGAAACAAAGGATCGCATGACAATTCAATCTTTATGAACTTTGAAACCTCCAACTTCTACATTTGATGCCGAAATCTATCAAATCATGTCCGATTGACCCCAAATTTTGCATAGAAGCCACATTCAACATTACGTACCTGCTCCAACTTTCGGAATCACATTCCGACCCTAATATCAAAAATTCCACTTCCGGTCAAATTTCTCAAAAACCTTCAAATTTCTATCTTTAGACAAACAATTTCAAAATAACCTACGGACCTCCGAATTCATTTCCGATCACGCTCCCAACTACAGAATCACCATATGGAGCTATTCCCAGACTCTAATTCCCAAACGGACATCAATATCACTGAAATGCGCTTCAACCCAGACTTATGAAATTTCTTCAAAAATGCTGACTTCTACAATATGTGCTGAAACGCTCCCGAGTCATCCAAAACCCAATACGAACATATGCCCAATTCCGATATCATCATACGAGGCTTCTTAAATGAGAAATTTTCTTTCCAAATTGACTCTAAACTTCCTGAAATTCAATTCTGACCACACCTACAAGTCATAACACATGAAATGAAGCTTCTCATGGCCTCAAACCGCTAAACCACACGCTAGGGCTCAAAACAACCGGTCGGGTCATTACATTCTCTCCCACTTAAACATACGTTCGTCCTCGAACGTGCTAGGAATTGCTCCGGAGTTGTCTGAAACCACTTTTAAGCACCTCGTGCACCTACTCGTGCTACCACCACTTAATTGAGTACATTAGCTCGGTCAAATCCGAATATATCCTCTTTAATTTAGGCAATGGGCCTTAGAACCAGGTCTTCATCATCTGAAATCCTCTTCTAGGCCTATTTCCAATATATGAACACCGTATCAAGCACCACAGAATTTGTTAGAACATGACTGCATACCTTTGTTGAATAAGCATCATGCACCGCATAAATTCATCATCTAACCACAATGACATTCCGTGAACCTTAATAGCCAAAAATCCACGAATCTGATGCTCCTGATGCACCGCATGACACATATATATAGGTCTTGCTATAACTCTTATGATACCACCACAACAGAGGAGATGTGTAGAAATTCACAACCAACTGCAGAGTTAACCAAGCATTGAATCTCTCCTCTTGCCTAGAATAATCGCCTCAGTACTAACCAAATAATGGCATTTGTCCTTTAATATACTTCACAAAATCTTATTGAATTGATCCCTGGTCCAATAATCTCGTCTCACCCAGTATGAACTGCTCAGACCGCAAATCACCCCAAACGTGGCCAACAGTCTCACATGATACCACAACGCGCCAATTGGCCATAACTCGAACATGATACATAAAGAAATGACTCCGGAAAAGACTACTCAACTCATGCAACTTATTATGAACTCTCCTCAGAAAATAGAAAGCAAAAACACAAGAAAATATATATAGGGAACCTTACTCAACATCACATTGTTGCGGCGCGTAACCCAATCCAAATAACATGCCCGTGGCGGCGTGCCACTCGATCCAAATGACATAACCATGGTGGCATGCCACCCGATCCATATAACAAAAGCTTCATGTAAGAAGCATTCAATTTTTGGGATTTATTTAATTTCAGAGTCGCCACCCAGATTTTTACAGTGTTCCGGGACACCATTTATTTATTAGAAATTCCAAAACCGAGGACATTTTTGACTCTGTTTAAATTGTCTGCGAACCAGAAATCCGGTAAGGAATTCTGTTAACCTGGGAGAAGGTGTTAGGCACTCCCGAATTCCGTTGTTCTAGCACGGTCGCTTAATGATTAAACTTGGCCTAAATTGTTTAATTACTGCTCTTGTACCTATGTGCATTTTTAATCTTTTTACCGCTTTTATTATTCATTTGTATTTAAATAGTTATTTTGAAACGAGTCACGTATGCGTAAACCCGTAGAGTTTAAAATGTATCGAAAGACATGTCACGCGGACGTGTACACAATTCTCAATGCTGAACTTATTTAAAAGATAAATAGGGTGCGCAACCGCATATTTTGTTTTGTTGTCAAAAAGAGACCGAAATTACGTCACGCGAACGTGTACCCAATTCCGATAACTTTAAGAAATTCGTTCCTAAAAGTGTCTATACGAGTATTCATTTTAGTCTTTATTTGTGTTACGTAAACGTATACATAATTTGAGAAAAAGGTACATTTTTAGTTGTTTTCATCCGGAGGTGCGTAAAACGTATACTCCGAAGATTGATTTATTTTCTGAATTTAAAGCATTCACTATCTAGAAGGCTTTCGAGATTCAGTACATCTAAATTAAAAAATCCTAAGTCAAGTCATGAGATTGGGCTATGGCCTAGTCTAGCCCGATTTATATTTCCTTAGGCCATCCTAAATTTGGCTACTTTTGTAATAAGAAATGAAGCTAAATACATCAATTTAAGGCATGCATCAATGAAGAGGGATCTAAAATTCACTAATTCATAAGGAACATGTTCCGAAAAAACAAATAAACGTATTTAATTGCAACAAAATATTTTTTGATTTGAACTTTATTAACTGCAGAACAGCCTAAATATATGTTGTTTATTTCACAAATCATGCACACTGATTTCTTTATGTTGTTCTAATTCCGGAAATTTACAAGCACTGTTGAATAGCAGATTTCCATTTTTTGTGTAGACTTTTGAAATTCTTTCTGAGCTAAAATAGTTGTTTCCTACAAATTCGATGGTTATCTAAATAAAAACTGTAGAGAAAGATTTTTTACAAAAAAAAACGCTAATAAATTTGTTAACCCGAATATGAATATTCCAACACTTAAAACCTTGCAATTGAGTTTGTAAATAAAACAGTTTTTGAGGAAAATAAAACGTGTGGGCCTTTTCAAGCTCCACCAGGCCATTGTCAATGGCCTGGGCCTAAAAATTAACCGTAATTGCTCTCGTTCGAGTCTAGTGGACTCAGACGACTCTGGCCCAATTATGCCCACTTCTTTAGACTTACATGGGTTCATACATACAGGACAAAAAAAATACTGCTGATACAGTGAATATAGAGTCTAGTTTCATATTACAATGCTTCTAAAAGAACGAGTATAGATGAATTACAGAGCTTCAACTTCTATAAAGATACATTTTTTTTTCTACAAGAAACTAAACTGAAAATTGCAACTTCTAACTAGTTGTTCCGACTTGAATCTCCTTATGGCTATATACTTAAGCCTCCTTTTGCAAGTTATAAACATTCCAAAAGCTAGGTGTGTTATGCATCTACTAAGGCAGATTTGACCATGAAAGGGGTCGAACTTGACTTTAGTAATGCTATACTAAATAGTATCTAAGAGAAACATCCTTTGTGCATTTCTCTTGGAATGAATCTGACCATAAGAAAAGGTCAGATTCAAACTCAGGGATGCAATTTTCGTTTGACTTTTGACAATCCCATCTACATTTTAACAAGTATTCTTTTGAATACTTTGACTATTCTTGACTTTTTAGAGAATGAATTAGACCATTTATGGGTTCAAATTATTTTCTCTAAAGCCCTTCTTACGTCTATATTTTATGCCCTTTGAAGAGTGAATTTCCACCATTTATACTATTATTTATGCACTATTATGGGGGTGAATTTGACCATTGTAAAGTCGAATCCATCTACCCTAATGTAATTTATCTTACAAATGCCCTAAAAGACTAATACAAACATGAAATCTAACTACCAAACCCGTTCTTACATTATTTCGACTCGACACACTAAAAAGTCATATTGATTTCAAGAACTTCAGATTTTCAGCACATTATATACAAAGCAAAAAGAAAGCTCAGCTAAATCAGAAAATATCCAGGCAAAGAGAAGAATAAAGTTCACATTTTGAATCTTTCAATGACATTAAACAGTTACATACCGCTTAAAGAGAAAATTCAACCCTAAAGCCTGACTAAATAAAGGTCAGGCAACAACAATACAGCGAAGAAGAGCAAAGATCAGCAGAAGGAGAAAGCTCAGTAGCAGCAAACAACAACTTCAGTTAACAGGAAACCACCAGAAAATTCCCAGAGAAAACCAACCAGCAATAATAGAAGTATTAGACTCAGAGAAATGTAAATTTTTTTTAGAAGATTTCGTAAGCAAAAGCAAAAACAGAGCCAAATCAGATTTGGATATTCATTTCTCTGTATTTTAATTCTTGTTTCAGATTTTGAGGAACAGTATTTTCGAAAATAAACTTGAGAGAAAGAAAAAGTGAGTGAGTCCTATTTTTCAGTCCTCTCGAGCCCCCCAAAAATATCCTCATAAAAGGAGAGCCTCATAAGAAGCCATCCCCCTCCTGTGGTAAATGGTGTGTGTATTTATAGGGGTATTTGGGGATAGGATATGCTTAGCATATTCCTTATCCAATAAGTTGAAAAAATACAAATGCAGCTGTCAACCTTATCTTTGGGGACAACTGCCCTCATTCTAGAAAATTCCAACCCTTACAATTACTATTTTATCCCAAAAAAATCTGATTTCCTAGTTCTTGAAGGTTCTTGGGTTGTTACGCCCAAGATTCCTTCACCTAAGATTCCTAATATACCCCTTGAAGTCCCTGAAATTACCACTAGGTAACCAGGGTTAACTTGCTTGGGGTTGACTATTGACTCTAATTAATTAAACCTAGTTAGGTCCTTAGTTGATTAAGGCTAATATGTATTATCAACTTAATCCTAGTTTATTTGACTTAAATGAGATTAATCGACGTGGTTCCTTAAACTTAGGTTAGGTGATTTGTTCAGTTAATGAAACCTAAATTAATTATCTTAAGCAAGAAATTTCTCTTAAGACTTAGTCAATTGTTTAAGAAACTAACCACCTAAGTTAGACTAGTTAAGCAAGTGTATTTTAGGAGGTCGTGACTAATTAGGGTAGCCTTGAGCTAAAAATTGAACTAAATTAATTCATGGCCATGCACTGGCTCAAATTAACTTAGTATTATTCCTAAAAGAGCTAGGACAGACGAATCGAACCATTACTGAAACAACCTAAAAGGAATGGTTGGCATGAGATTTGGTCTAAAAATGAAATCCAGAAGAGTTCCTAAACTGACTAGTTAAGATTCAAACAATGAAAACCATCGAACTAGGGCGCGGATTCAATACACGAGATAGAATTAATCATATTCAACCGATTTAATACAACAAATAGTGAAAGAGAAGAAACAGATATGAATTTAGACATATTCATGATGATTTTTACAGAAATTAAACTAACGGCCTATTTAACATCATTGATCAGAAAGTACGAAACACATAGAAAAAGGGGCAGAGGGAGGGGGATACCCGTTTGAGGACTTGGCCGAAAAAGTTGAAGGCTGCTGGAATTTGGCCAGACTCCGGTAGGGTTTGAAAATGAATCGATTGCTCTAGTCAAGAGTAATCGACCCATGAAGGTTTGAGCCATTAATTGTCTTTGAATCGGCCGGGGAGTAATTTTGGGGTTTTCAGATTCTTAGATCTAAAATCGATGCAAATCGATTAGGTTTTTGGGGAAACTAGAAACGGGAGGTGATAGAGGAGACAATGGTGATCGCCTGGTTAAAATTTAGGTTCGATTGGAGAAGCTCCGCCGCTGGAGGCTATTTCCGGCCGGCGGAGTTAACACGAGGTAAGACATACGAGAGAGAGAAGGGGTATGGGGGTGTTAGAATTTGGTGAAATGAGGGGGGTGGGGTGTGGTTAGGACATATATATACTTAGGGAATGGATAGTTCTCAGCCGTTGGATCTGGAAAGATCAACGGTTGAGATTGACACTCTCAAAAACGGGGTCGTTTGGGTCGTGTATGGGGCAGGCCAAACTTCAGCATATTGGGTGCTGAAGTCTTTTAAAAATGAACTAACTAACTTCAGCATGTTGGGTGCTGAAGTCTTACAAATGAACTAAATAACTTCAGCATATTGGGTGCTGAAGTCTTTTAAAAATGAACTAACTAACTTCAGCATGTTGGGTGCTGAAGTCTTACAAATGAACTAAATAACTTCAGCATATTGGGTGCTGAAGTCTTTTAAAAATGAACTAACTAACTTCAGCATGTTGGGTGCTGAAGTCTTACAAATGAACTAAATAACTTCAGCATATTGGGTGCTGAAGTCTTTTAAAAATGAACTAACTAACTTCAGCATGTTGGGTGCTGAAGTCTTACAAATGAACTAAATAACTTCAGCATATTGGGTGCTGAAGTCTTTACAATTGAACCAAATAACTTCAGCACTTCTGCTGAGGTTTTTGCAATTAAACTAAATAACTTCAGCACTTCTGCTAAAGTTTTCACAAATGAATTGATAACTTCAGCACTTCTGCTGAAGTTTTCACAAATGAATTAATAACTTCAGCACTTCTGCTGAAGTTTTCACGAATGAACTAATAACTTCAGCACTTTTGCTGAAGTTTTTACAAATGAACTAATAACTTCAGCACTTCTGCTGAAGTTTTCACAAATGAACTAATAACTTCAGCACTTCTGCTGAAGTTTTCACAAATGAACTAATAACTTCAGCACTTCTGCTGAAGTTTTCACAAATGAACTAATAACTTCAGCACCTCTGCTGAAGTTTTCACACATGAACTAATAACTTCAGCATATTGGGTGCTGAAGTTTTTGCAATTGAACTAAATAACTTCAGCACTTCTGCTGAAGTTTTTCACAATTTAAACTAAATAACTTCAGCACTTCTGCTGAAGTTTTTACAATTAAACTAAATAGCTACATCACATCTACTGAAGTTTTCACAAATGAACTAATAACTTCAGCACTTCTGTTGAAGTCCCCCACCTTTTTTTTTTTGCTTGGAAAAGCGGGTATTGGGCTGGGTTGCTGGGTCATGTAGAGTTAGGGATTGGGCCTGGGTAATTCTAGCCTTGGTCCGAATTTTGCCTATTTTACATCTAATTAATTAACTCTAATTATGTTAACACCCAATAAAAATGTAGTAATTAATTCTAAACTCAATTTGCCTAATTATATTTATTTAAATGATAACCAAGATCACGTGCTTAATCATGTCATTATAAACTATTCATGGATCTAATGACGGATTATGGCTACGCAATGTAAAAAAATAAATTCGCAAATAGCATTAAAATCCAACAAAATTAGGAAATCAATTAATTAATTGAGATTTTGTAGGATTATACGATAGGTAAAAATCACGTGCTCACAGTCACAAGCACGCTAAGTGCACAATACCATCCTGGGGAGATGATAAAGCCATATGCTACAAAACTGAAGCACAACTGAGGTGCGATACATAATCTGAATCTCAAGAGCTATCCTGCTCTTATAACATCATCGCTACGCGGGAAATCAACACATAGGAAAATATCAAGTCGTTTCCCAACTCACACGGCACAATAGAATATTACATGAGATGAACGAAGACGGAACAACATCTACTGTTCTAATACCTTTCCATGAAAAGCTCTATACTGAAATGAACATGCCTGACTCATACGGAGGCCATGATCATATTTAAATCCATCCATAATCATCGAGTCTACCTTGCTCGCACCGAACTAGGGTAATAGCTTTACCTAGGTCCATATTAACCCACTTCCTCTCTTAATACGCAAGAACAACCATCATAGCCGAGACAAACACCCCAAAATCCACCACCGAACGACTGAATGCCTTCCAAGCATAAATTCTGAAATAAGCAATATTACACTTCTTTATACTCAGTCCAAATCTTGAATCCATTAAGTGGCTACATGTCACACTCATACGATCATCCCGTGGTCACGCTCCCACGACCTTCCAGATAAGGTAGCAAGTCTGAACCTCCACCACTGGCCATACTAACGCTGTAAAACAAATCAAGAACCCATAACTAGGATGCAAGGCCTCTTTCACCAAACACCTATCTCAGGTGACACTAAGGACAACACCAACTTACACTAAATATTCAAATCCCTTTTTCTTACTCATTCGAGCTCATGACATCCTTGTCAACACCGAACCGCAACCTCGATCCTTACTTACAGTTACATACTGCTTACCTCACCTGACATGCCAATATGAGATAGCGCATGAATTCCATCATAACTTCTAAACCACTAATAGGGTGAACACCTCATCACATAGAAGCGAATTCCTACAATCACAATACATGCAAATCCTTAAACTCCACCTATGCAAGACATAACTGATTCACCCGTATACCTCAAACTGAAACTGATACGACACTCAGCCGCGCAATCGACTTATCAACATCAGACTCCCCCACTTGGCCTAAGACATAGATCAAGATGAACAATAACTCACAATGCCCATACGCTGACACCGCCACGATACTGCAATGAGATTCAATTAAGCTTTCGATAAGCTCATATAACACGACCCATCTTGATAAATCACCCGACTGGATCCCTTCACTTTTAAATTACCTTCGTACTAAGCATAAATCCTGAATCTTTCCAAAGCCTCAACCTAATTCAAGAAGGCCAACCCTTGCACACCTTTATCAAATCCCATGGTCAATTACTATTCTACTCCCTTCCCCTTAGATGCAATAACTTGCCAATACACCGACAATCTGCAACCCCATGAGAAAATAATCCTGCAACCCAATCGTAGGCGGTGAGACACTCCCACTTAGCCCGAAGCTGCTCCTTGCATCACTCTAGACCCCACCAAAATTCTTTCTTCATAGCTGACATGATCTTGCTCAACCAAGCCGTCAGATTCTGCTAAATTCTCCTGTTAGCATTCCATGAATACAAAAATTCCCTCACATCATTCACATGTTCGTCCTCCTACCAAATAACCACTGTAATTCCTCGCATAAACTTTCCAACTACACGACCGCTAACCTGCTCATAGGATATAACCCTCCTGCAAAAATTACCAATTGACACCTTCCAACGACGCTAAACTGCACGATCCCTACAACATCTATACCCTATCCTACGCCCGCCCTCATTTACTAACTTTACCAGTTCATCCATTCCTCATGGACATCCACTAAAAGCGCGACAACATCTTCCAATTCACCGCTGTATTGCATCCTTCTTCATCCTGAACAACTCCTCTCTGTCGTATCCAACTTTCCGTCGAAATAGCCAATATTTCAATTTAAGTCTGTGGACCCGATCATCGTCCACTAAAATTCCCAAATCACTCCAAACTTCACCTCAAGAGGTGTATCTATTTTACCACAGAACTCATATGCTACGCTGCCACTCTCCCACTTTGGTTAAACTCACTCTTGCAAGCAACTACCTGACTTCCTTTTATTACACCTGTCCTTTTAGAAATTTAACCATCACCTGACACTTCCCACGTGTCCTTCCTCATCCCTTGCTGCCCAACCATTGCCTTAGGCCAATAAGTATTTATAGCACTTAAACCAGTAGATCACCACAACTTCAAACCTTCCTGAAAATCATCTTTCCTGAGCCGCCCGCATTAGAAGTACCCATTCAGTCCTGAACCACCGCACACCACGATCTCTGATAACCGCTTCATCAATATTAGTTCGCAACAATCTGACCCAATGCAACCGAAGAAACTATAACACCAGTGAACTTAACATGTTCTATTCGATCAAAAACAACGATAACATCACCGATGAATATTCCACCTCACTTGGAAATACCGATTCTTATTACTTTATCAACCCGATCATGCACATTTATAGCCTAGTTTCCTTTCCTCCACCTGAAATAAAATACAGAAATCTCGGAATCACGCTCTAAGAAGACCTCCTTCCAAGTTATTCATTGTCCCAACACATGGGCAAGCTTCCTATCACCACGTCAATACTGTACGGTGACCAATCATAAGTATCATAACAACTCGAGCATAGCCTTAAAGCCCTCAGAAACACAGTTACTGAGCTAAACAACATATTATCCTTCCGAAAAGCGACGACAATAACCCAACCAACTACGCATGGAAAAACATCAAGCACCAAATTTGTATTACTATTACCATTCCTAAAATTCCCGATTCATAGAAAGCGCTTCACGACGCGTAAGATTGAGTAAGAAGGAACGTAGGCATAAGCCTCAAAGTAATCAAACCGCACGATGAAGAATCAAGAAGGGAAAGTGCTCCTAATAGCCCTGTAGCCTCTCGAAGATAAGTACAGACGTCTCCGTACCGATCTACAAGACTCGCACATGACTCGTGAGACGTAAGGGAACCTAGTTCTATGATACCACGTTGTCACGACCCAAAATCCATTAAGGTCGTGATGGCGCCGGACCCCACTGTCAGGCAAGCCAACACTTAATAAATAAATTAAATCTTTATTTTTAAAATTGTCGAAGTCATTCCTTTTTTATTTTTCTTAAATAATAATTAGCAAACTCCCACTGAGTAAAAAATAATATCTTAACAAATTTAAATAGTGAATAAATTCCACAAGTATCCCAGAAACCTGTGTCACAAGTGCATGAGAAAAATTTCTAGGAATTATACATGTACTACAATACTTGTCCGGAATACAAGCTGGACAAGGAATTTAAAGTAAAATATAATACATCTGAGGAAGACTCTGTCGGTTGCGGGTCGTCTCCAGATGGTGCAACTCGTCTAAGTCTCCAGGTCACCCAAATCACTGAGTCAAGCAGGGCCACTAGCTATGAATGAACCTGTGGAATAAAAATGCATAGCAAGTGTAGCATGAGTAAAAAAACAACGTGTACTCAGTATGTATCTCGCCTAACCTCGAAAAGGTAGTGATTACGTGGTACAATTTCCCTCTTTACAATTTACTCAACTCTCTACTAGAAAGTTCCCTCCGTAACCGAAGCATATAAACAATATAGTGGATTTCATCAAAGAGGTTGTCATAAATCCAAATAAGGGGAAGAAACCCTCAGATGAACTGGCTTTTGCCAAATATTTCGCATGATTCCATGGGGATGATGTATAAATATAGTAAATGTCGAAGCTAACAGCCCGATCCAACATAAAAGTAAATTGTGCACAGTCGAAGGGTCGAACGATGCGAACAATAGATGCACCTATTAACCTGCCGTGGTGTACGGCCCGCTCCCATGAGAGTGAGCTACATAATTCCCGTCGAGGTGAATGGCCCGATCCCATAAGAGTGTGGTACATAATTCCCGTAGAGGCGAACGGCCTGATCCCATAAGAGTGTTGTACATAAATCCTGCCGAGGTGAACGGCCCGATCCCAAAAGAGTGTGGTACATAAATCCTGCCGAGGCGAACAGCCCGAACTCATAAAAGTGTGTAAATGAATCAACCCCGCTCACAGAAAATAAATTGCGAAGCGGTCACACATAAGCATGCACAATCAAACCGTCCATCTCGTCTATATCGGAAAATAATTACCTAAGAAATGACAATTTCGCTTTTAATGGTAACAAAGATAGTATTTAAATCTCTTTTTTTTTTCTAGAACTTCATTTGTGAAGTTCTATAAGGTTTAAATATTTTGAAATTTGTCAGCAAAGATACAAGTACGGAAAATAAAACATGCTTTCGGGTCCTAGACTACCCGGACGTAAGCATAATAGTAGTTATGCATGGACTCCCGTCACTTCGTGCCTATGTAGCCCTCAGAAATGGTAGAACATGTTTAATTAGTTCACATATGGGGACAATTCCCTATCGCAAGGTTATAAAGGAGACTTACCTCGCTTCGAAGTTCCATAACCGGCTTCCAATCCCTTCCAACGACTCAAATTGATTCACAACACCCCAAAACTATCCAAATAACGGGAAAACAAATGAAAATATACTCTAATACTTATAGCAATGTAATTTATATAAATTCCCAGCTCCGCTCGGAAAGTTGACAAAATTACCCTCGGGCCAATGTGCCCGGATTCCGAAACATTTCGAAGATAATGATTACCCATAGCCTTACTAACTCAAATATACATTTTTTCTCTAATTCCATGCTGAAATTTGTGGTTAAAATCAAAAAATACACGTTCTAGGTTTTTGTTCAAAAATCACAAATTCCCAAGAATTTCATGTATAATCCAAGTGTTTTAACTCAAATATGGGAAGAAATCACTTACCTAAAGTTGCTTGATGAAGATCTTCCCTTGAAGCTCCCCAAAATCACCACACCAAATGAAAATGGGAGAAGAATGGTCAAATCCCGTCTTAAAAATACACACTGCCTCTAGCCCTTTCGCACCTGCGGTGACTACGCCCGCACCTGCGAGCCTGCAGATGCGACCAAACTCTCGCACCTGTGGCTTCCTCATTCCCCAGTCGCCTCTGCACATGCGCTCCCTCTTCCGCATATGCGCCTTCGCAGGTGCAGAAAGAGCCTCGCACCTGCGCCCCCAACCAAGCCAGCCACTCCCGCATCTACGACACCAAAGTTGCACTTGCGACCCAAGCCTCGCAGGTGCGGTCACACCATACACCAGCAGCTTCAGCTCCTCCTCAACTTCGAATTTAATCCGTTAACCACCCGGAATCCACCCGAGGCCCCTGGGACCCCGTCCAATTACACCAACCTATTCCAAAACATAATGTGGACCTGATCGAGGCCTCAAATATCATCGAAACAACGGATCGCATCACAATTCGATCTTTATGAACGTTGAAACCTCCAACTTCTACATTCGATGCCGAAACATATCAAATCATATCCGATTGACCCCAAATATTGCAACAAGACACATTCAACATTACAAACTTGCTCTAACTTTCAGAATCGCATTCCGACCCTGCTATCAAAATTTCCACTTCCGGTCAGATTTCTCAAAAACCATCAAATTTCTATCTTTAGCCAAACGACTTCAAAATAACCTACGGACCTCCGAATTCATTTCTGATCGCGCTCCCAACTCTAGAATCACCATACAGAGATATTCCCAAACCCGAATTCCCAAACGAACATTAATATCACTGAAATACACTTCAACCCAGACTTGTGAAATTTCTTCTAAAATGTTGACTTCTACAATATGCGTTGAAACGCTCCCGGGTCATCCAAAACCCGATCCGAACATACGACCAAGTCCGAAATCATCATAGGAACCTGCTAGAACCTTCAAATCCTGATTCTGAGGTGGTTTACTAAAAATCCAATCTTAGTCGATTCTTCCAACTTAAGGCTTCTAAAATGAGAAATTTTCTTTCCAAATTGACTCTAAACTTCCCGAAATTCAATTCCGACCACACCTACAAGTCATAACAACTGAAATGAAGCTTCTCATGGCCTCGAAATGCTAGACGATGCGCTAGGGCTCAAAACGACCGGTCGGGTCGTTACAACCATGCTGATCCAACCTACTACCAAGTTGTCCTATTTCTCCGAGTTCCTTCTGAATTACCTTCAAATTGATTCTTCTCCTCGCCATAATACTACAATCCTCAACCAAAACTCACCACACGAGACTCTAGCATAAACCGGCACCTCCCTAAGGCTTATATGTCGTTGAATGTTCTCTTAAACACCCCAAAGGTACCATAGTCGAGATACCCACTCTAAAGAGACCTTCTATGAATTTAAAGCTGTTAATTTTACCTTCCTGATACTGAATGTAGAATCCATAATGATATTGAAATATTACGAGTCTCGACACCATCCAATGAAAATCTCACTTTCTATCCATATACAAATCTTGAAAACTTCCAATTTCTACAATGAATATTGAATCCATTAGGACCATTCTTAAGAGTCTTCCACTATACTCAAATCTCAACTAAAATTACCAAACGGACCGAACGACCTGTGCCCCATTAGCACAACAACAATCAAGGAAGTAATCCACACTCCTAAGCAACCGGGTGAATCCCTACTTCGTACATACTACATCCTTTTACGAATAACAACTCAATCATTCAATGTTTCCCATATACCTACCAAACATAATACAACCATGTATCAAGAAATTCCTTTACTTGAGTCATCCTCGATCTCAACCTCTAAACTTATTAACTGATTCACCAGTATACCTCGAACGAAAACCAATATAACACATAACAATTAACTTATCAATAGCAGGCTCCCCCACTAGGCTCAAAGCCATAGATCAAAACACACAATAATTTACAATGATCATACTCTATTACTGCCACCATACTGCAGTGAGATTCAACTAAATCCTTCATAATCTCAGGCAACACCACCCATATAATACCTCAAATCCTCTACAAGTCTCGCATTCATCCTTGTAGCAGTCACGCCAACTCTCATAAGTGACTCGAACTCAAATTGCACCACCTATAATTCACTAGTAAAATAGAACTAGTTGCAAAAGAACATAGGGATCACACAACCTCAGAACACCCCACAAGCCCACCTGCTTAGCCTCAACTAACATCTTTCTACACCCCTTCCACAGTCACAACTACTTCGCAATCATTTAATCTTCCTGAGTATGAACTTATAACATGACATGAAGATCTACTTCATTCCAAAACTAAACAACATGAGAGATCTTTTAACACACCTATAACTCAAGGCCATACACCAAATCAAGAAAAAAAATCAAACACCTAACATTCCTTGCTACATCTCAAGTGACCCTTCTCGTCATATTCGAACAATCCGAACACAATCTCGCAGTCAAATCATACTCACCACATAGCCATACAACCACAAATTCCATTAATAGGGAAACTACTAGACATATAAATCCAAAAGCACGTGCTCACACAATCAACATCTTTGTGCTCAAGCTACAATCAAAACCCAGCCTCAAGTCCTCCAGATTGGCCCATCATCAGCATACTGAAATAACCTTTCACACCTCATCCCTAGAATCATAAGTCGTCGATGCACAGCTGATACCGAGCGCTCATGTTCACATACGAATGCATGGAAGGAATTCAAAGGGTTACACTTCAAGCTAAATAAATGTCGTACAATAAGGAAAATAAAGATGGGAAGTATATCCTAAATGACCTGTATCCTCTCGAACATAGATATGAACGTCATCATACCGATTCGCGAGACTCTACTAGACACTTGCTCATGACTTGTAGAACCTATGAACATAGAGCTCTGATACCAACTTGTCACGACCCCAAATCCACTAGTTGTGATGGAACCTAACCCAACTCGCTAGGTAAGCCAACTAATAACTATCCAATTCCACTAATATTAATAAGTCATTTAAACAAAAAGAATTATATAAATCTTATACATTCCCCAAGGACTGGTAGTACAAATCAAGAGCTTCTAAGAATAGACTTTACAAAGCGGAAATGAAATAAATAGATAGTCTATTTGAAAAGTACATAAAACAGAGCTTTATAATTTCTACGCCTACCATGAACAAGAGGCAGCTATAACGAAAACGCAGGTACATCTTCAAATCTGTCAACCATCGAGCACAACAACAATAACAGCCAACATCTGCACGTAATGTGCAGAAGTGTAGTATCAGTATAACCTTAGGTTGAAAGAAGTGACGAGTTATCACAAGGTCGGTTCCGATACCAGTATTCTACAACAGTTCATAACAGCATAATACAAGTAGTAAAAAGGGGTATCTCAGCAGTAAAATTCTCAACTCGTTCACAATTCCGGAAAATAGGCATGTTTTTCAAATATCTTAGTGAAAACTCAATTCTTTTTCCAAAAATGCCAAAATAATAAGGGTAAGTTTGAAAACTTTGATTTTTCTCAAAATCCTTTCAACAATAAGTAAGAAGTTTCATATTCTTTCCAAATAACAAGTGTAAAAACAACTCCCTATACCCATATATAAATATGTGTAAAAAGTCATGAATGATGTGATACTATATAACATGAGGCAAAATGCATCTCTATGCCTGTATGTCAAGTGTGCATATCAAATGTGATGCAACTCAGTGATAAAACCATATGCATGATCTCAGAGTATCAATTCGCTCAGTCCTCATAGTCACTCATTCCTCATAGTAGCTCAGTCATCATAGTCACTCAAGTCCTCCTAATCACTCGACACTCGGCACTCAGCACTCGGCACTCGCACTTAATAGGTACATGCGCTCACTGAGGGTATGTACAGACTCTGGAGGGGCTCATTCAGCTCAAGCGCTATATCAAACCAATCATGGCATAAATCAATAAAACATGATGCGCCGTGCAGCCCGATCCCATAAATATCCTCACAATCAGGCCCTCGGTGTCACTCGGTCATCAATCTCTCCAGTCTCTCGGGTTCTCAATGTCATGAAACTAGCCCGACAATAATGATATGATGTATCAATAAATAACAGCAGAGACTGAGATATAATATGCATATTAATGCGTATGACTAAGTATATAAAGCAATGAAAACAGATAGCTCCATAGCAGATATGACCTTAGTGGGTCCCAACAGGATAAGCATGTAGCCTAGACATTGTGTCTGGCATGGATCATAGCTCAATAGCTCAATTACATAGAAATTTCATGATTACAAGTAAGGTCAGGTAACTAAACAGTACCACAGAAATAACGGAGTCACAATTCACACGGTGCACGCCCACAAGCCCGTCACCTAGCATGCACGTCACCTCAACACCTAACACATAGCACATAATTTGGGGTTTCATACCTCAATACCCCCAATACTTAACTTGAACGGGCCAATACCAATGACGAGCAAGACAAGCGATGCTCCAAAGATTCTATTACATGCGTTCTGACCTCCAAACGGCTCAAAGCTGACCGACAACAATTCAAATACATAAAATAATGCTAAGGAACCAATCCCGATCATAAAAGATCAAATATTGAATCAAAGCCCGAAATCGGCCAAAAAGCTCAACTAGAGCCCGCACCTTGGAACCCGACAAAACTCATAAAATCCGATAACCCTTTCAATTACGAGTCCAACCATACTATTTTCACTTTAATTCGACTCCGAATCGGTGTTCAAAACTCAAAAATTCATATCATGAAAATTTAGGCCAAAACCTCCAATTTTCCTTTAAGATTCAACAACTAATTGCCAAAAATGAAGATAGATTAATGAAATGTAATCAACACCGAGTAGAGAACACTTACCATAATCCTTGTGATGAAATTTGCTCCAAAAATCGCCTCAATCTGAGTCCCATATCTCAAAATATGAAGAAAGACCAAAACCCTCGATTTTCATATCCTCTGCCTAGTGCTTTCGCACTTGTGATGCATTGGCCGCTTCTACAGCGTCGCTATTCCAACATAAGCCCCTCTTATACAAAATCAAATGAGGACTCGACCCTCTCTTCTGCGGACATCATACCCGCTTCTGTGACCTCGTAGGTGCGAGCCATCATCCTCACCTGCAAAATATCTCGCCCCCCCCCCCACCTGCGTATCCGCATATGCGCCCAAGACTCCGCTTCTGCAGTCTTCGTCACCCAGCACCATTTTTGCTCCTGCGACCCCTTGTTCGCTTCTGCGGCTATCGCACCTGCACAAACCAATCGTTGGTGCGGTCACACCAGAACCAGCAACCACCAACCTTAGCCAAAATCTCCAAATTCCTCCGAACCTCGCCCGAAACTCACCTGAGCCCCTTAGGACCCTGTCTGAACATGCCAACAAGTCCCATAAAATAACACGAACCTACTGGAGGCTTCAAACACGCATAAAAACATCAAAACGATGAATCGTACCTCAAATAGAAATCTATGAACTTTGAACTTCCCATTTTCAAAACTCGCGCCGAAACATATCAAATCATCCCGGAATGAACCCAAATTTTGCACACAAGTCCCAAATGACATGATGAATCTATTCCCATTCCCGGAACCACAATCCAAATCTGATATCTTCAAAGTCAACTTCCGGTCAAACTTATGAACTATCCAAGCCATCCAATTTCAAACTTTCGCCATTTCAAGCTAAATTATACTACGGACCTCCAAATCACAATTCAAGCGCGGTCCTAAGTCCAAATTAACCCGACGGAGCTAGCAGAACCATCATAAATCCAATCCATGTTCAAATACTAAAAAGTCAAACTTGTTCAGACCTATCAAATTTCGAATAGCCTGAAAACCAAAATCGACGAATCACATAAGTCATAATACATCATACGGAGCTACTCATGCCCTCAAACTAATGAGCGAAGTGCGAATTCTCAAAAGGACTGATCGGGTCGTTACATGTGGAGTATCGATCTGTTGTTTTTCCATGATTTTCCTCCTTGTTACATTTCAGTCTTATTATTGCAATATTTCATTTTTGCTTTTCCTTATATTATATATATATTCCAGTAGGGCCCTGACCTGACCTCGTCACTACTCGATCTAGGTTAGGCTTGGCACTTATTGGTACCATTTTGGTGTACTCATGCCCTTTCATGCACATTTTTTTGAAGTGCAGATCTAGGTACATCTTATACGCCTCATCGTTACAATCGCTGAAGCTTACTGCAGACTTCAAGGTACATGCCCACGCCCACAGATCCTTAGAGTCTCCCTCTTCCCTTATGTTGTTTTCCTTCCTTATTTCCCTTATACACTATGTATAAATAATATTTAGACAATTTCGTAGAGTTTTTGACTCGTGACTATCGATTCTTGTGACTCGTGACTATCGAGCTCTGGTGTTCTTGTACATGTCGAGCAGCATTTTGATCAGTATATAATATCTATTGAAGTTTAGTTGTTAATTACCGCTTTATTTCTATTATTTCAAAATTATTAGGCTTACCTAGTCATAGCGACTAGGTTCCGTCACGGCATCTTATGGAGGGAGAAATGGGTCATGACATGTGGTTTAGTGAATGAATTGCACACGAATGGCGGTTGTGAATCCTATTTAAATAATAAAAATGTTAGAAGTGTTATAAAATAAGAAAAGAAGAAAAGAGTATTGCAGAGAAAAGTAGAGAGGGAGAATTCTTATTGATTTCGGATGAATTACAATGGAATAGAACCCCTCTATTTATTGGGAAACCTTAGCCACAAAATAACAAATCCTTAAATCTCTCTAGAATATAGACATTCACCTTAAATAAAATTCTATTTATAACGCCCCCCCCCCCCTTGAATGTCAATTCAACAGATAATGTGCCTCGTTAAAATGTTAACTGAAATAAAATCCAGTGGAAAAAGTTCTAATGAAGGAAAAAGAGTGCACATATCTAACAATTAGGGGTGTACAAAGAAAATCGATAAACTGCACCAAACTGTTAATTCGAGTCAGATAGGAAAAAAAACCCGATGTGGTTTGATTTGGTATTAGAAAATAAAACCCGCCCATAATTGGTTTGGTTTGGTTTTAACTAAAAGAAGTCAAAACGAAACCAAACCAACCCGATAGTACATTTATATAATTTTTAAAAATATTGTATACATAAAAATATTTATTGTAATGTAATTTATAAATATTTCTTGAACTATTTCACAGTTTTATCTTTCAACGTATTATTTCAAGTTTAGACTTAACATTCTTGAATGGTAAATAAATTTTGTCGCCCAAAAATGTAGTAACTCAAACAAAGATCAAATCGGTACTAATGCTAACAAAAGAATTTCAATTCAATACTAGGAATGACGATAGTGTTGGGTAATTATTTTAGTTTTACATTGGTTTATAATGAAAATACATAACTTAATTTATCGTTTTCTTTAGTGCTAAGTTATGTAATTAATATTAGTTCTTATTAGCTATACTTATTTTAGCATGACCTATATAGTATTTTTAGATTATGTTAATTTTTATTATGGCTTATTAATTAGCAATATTTGTTTTATGTAATTTTATTATTATTTTATCTTTGTTATTGAATATTTTAGTATAATGCTATGACTTATCTCATATTATTGTGTTTGTTTCTTGAAAAACACATTATATATTTGTATTTTACTAGGACTTAAGAAATACTCGGAGCACAAGTTTCATATTTTATGCTATTATCACGACCCAAGTTCTTCCCTCGTGAACCGTCGTGATGGCACCTAGTCTCTACGACTAGTTAAGCATAATATTTTTTTCGGAAATGAAATGAAAACATAAAAGCTAGAAATTTATAGGTAGATTTAAATATGAAATTAAGATGCCGCTCGGCTTATACCAAGATCACTCTCGAAATGTCCATAAACTCTCCCAAAACCCGGAATATTGTAAGTCACAATTTACCGAAAGAAAATAGTGTTTCCATACTCCAGAGTCTAACAAAAGGAAATACAAGAAGTGTTTGACATGGGGAAGAGTAGATAGTGACTCTTAGATATGTGGACGCGGAAGATATACCTTAAAGTCTCTACAGCTGCCTCGCCTCACTGATAATACAGCTGATAAGTGGTACCTAGATCTGAACACAAAAAACATGTGCATGGAAGGGCATGACTACACCACAATGGTAGCCAGTAAGTGTCTAGCCTAATCTCAGTCGAGTAGTGATGAGATCAGGTCAGGGCCCTACTAGTATATATATAATAAACTAAGACAGAAAGAGATATTACATAACAATAAGTACTGACATTTAACAAGAATGAAATCATAGAAATTCAACATCTCAGTACACAAAGATAACAACAGGGGATCTCCAAGGATACCGTCTCGTAGTCCCAAACGTAAATGCGCAGGGAGGGGGATCTATCAGACTACCATTCCGTAGTCCCAAATTAAATATGCAAAATAGGGGGATCTACCAGAATACCATTCCGTAGTCCCAAATTAATTATGCAGAACAGGGGGATCTACCGAAATACAGTTTCGTAGTCCCAAAGTAAATATGCAGAATAGGTGGATCTACCGGAATACCGTTTCGTAGTCCCAAAGTAAATATGCAGCTCAAACAACGGAAATAACAGTTACATCAAGAGAACCTACAGTTTAGACTAAGCACAAGTTAAGGAAAACAAGAAATTTCACTAAACTTGCTGCACAGAGTTCTATTAAGCAATTAAGGCAAGTAGACATGCTATTCTAAGCTAACATGATACTACACATGCTAATATAACTCAAATAAGAAGAAGAACAAGTTATTATTCAGTAAAAATCGGGGTTTTACAACAATTTTCCCATGTACATTGTCACGACCCCAAAATCCTAACCGGTCGTGATGGCGCCTACCGTGGAACTAGGCTAGCCGACTACCGCGTGTTCACAATTTCTTTTGGAAATCCCATTTAAGTTTTAAGAAATTCATTACAATATACAGAAAGTTCTTAATATAATAGGCAATTTTATATACAGTACTGCCATCCCCAAAACCCGCAGCCAACATGTCATGAGCATCTAGTGAAATAAGCCAAAATAAAGTATTAAGATACAAGACTCCGAATCAAAGATAGATACAATATGAAGGGAAAGCAGAGATGCTGCGAACACTGAGAAGATACCTCTATATCCCCACGATCTGGCTCCGCTGCTATATATATATGAGTTAATGCTCGATCTCTGCTCCTGAATCTGCACACAGAGGTGCAGGGAGTAATGTGAGTACGCCAACTCAGTAGTAATGGAGATAAATCAGGTCTAAGTAGGAAGGAATCACATAAAATCAATGTCACAATATACACAGCCTTACTTTCCAGTAGTATACATAAATATACGAAATCATCATGCCTTCGAAATCAACTTCATAAAAGTTCTTAAAACGATCCACATTTTTAGTAACTTTAAAACAAAGATTTGGTATGCAATGAATGTAGTGAAGTCATAAGTAGCCCCTCGGGCGAAAACATGTTTCATAAACAGCCCCTCGGGCATTTCCTCACAATCCCTCAACACCTCACAATCACTCAGCACCTCACAGTCACTCAAGCCTCCCACTCACTCAATCACTCGCACTCGGTGCGCTCACTGGGGGTGTGTACAGACTCCGTAGGGGCTCCTTCAGCCCAAGCGCTAATATCACTCAGCACCTCACCATCACTCTTGGCCCTCGACCACACTCGATGGAACCACTCAAAAAGCCCCTCAGGCGAAGTAATAGAACGGGGTACTCGACCCGAAAACATCATTTTAATGCTCATGTAGTGTAAATCAGGCTGAGTTTCAAATAAAACAGTATGCACAGTGATGCTAAGTAAAACCATCAACAGGTAGTGAGGAAAGCAGCAGTGAAACACCCTCAAAGGGTCTAAACAGATCGGCACGAGGCCACAAACACGGCTTATAGACCAAATATTTCACAAATCTTTAGAACATAATTTAACATAAGATTTTGAGTAAATATGCAACTCATTAGTCTCCGCGAAGAGGACCTAGTCCAATCCAAAAATCAGTACGCGCCACATGTTCGTCATCTGACATGTGCGCCATTCCAAAATCAGTGAGAAAATAATGAAGTCCAGGGTTCCATACCCTCAAGACAAAGTTTAAGACCATTACTTGCCTCTACCGGGCCACAACACTAGTCCGCTATGCCTTTGCCCGTCAAATAGGCTCCCGATTTCTCCAAATCTAGCCAAAAACCAGTTAACATCATCAAAATATACTCATGAAACACAACCCAATCGAAAATCATCAAAATTAAACAAAATCTCCAAATTCGGTCAAACCCGAGCCTCGAGCCCACATCTCAGAATCCAAAATATTTTACATAATTAGAACTCTCGTCCTCTCCCGATTCTAGACATACCAAGATCACCAAAATCGGACCACAATTGCCCACTCAAATCCTCAAAAGAAAAATCAATTCTCATGGATGCTTCTTTCCACAATCTTAACTAAATTTCTAGAAATTTTTGTGGCTTAATCACTTAGGAATTGACATAGAAACATGCTATGAAGTTGGAATTCTTACCTCCAAATGATTTCCCTTGATTTCCCTTCAATCCCCTCTCAAAAGATCTCAAATTCGCATGCAACCTTGGATGAAATAAGAACCAATTTCGCATCGCAGCCTTTTAAACATTCTGTCCAGTCCTTTTCGCGTCTGCGATCATTTCTTCGTACCTGCGGCATCGCAGGTGCGATTCACCTTCCGCACAGCGACATCACAAGTTCGACGATCCCCTCGCACCTATGAACCTCTCTTTGCCCATCTAATTATCGCGCCTGCGACTGCCCCTCCCGCACCTGCGTGATCGCACCTGCGACTTCTTTTTCGCAGGTGCGAAAACACCAGCAGCCGCACAGCAGATGGTTTCAAAACCCATTCCAACTTCCCGTCAACCATCCGAATCAATCCCGAGCCCCTCGGGGCCCCAATCAAACATGACAATCTATCCCGTAACATCATTCAAACTTAGTTGAGCCTTCGGAACACCAAAGCAACACTAAAACACCAAATTCACATCAAATTCAAGCCTAAGAACTTTGAAACTTCAAAAATTCGCCAACTACGCCGAAACCAACCAAAACACCTCCGATAAATCTGAAATTTTGCAGACATATCCAAAATGACATTACGGACCTGTTCTAATTTTCGGAATTCCATTCCGACCTCGATAGCCTAATTTCCACTGCCGACTGGAAATCGCCAAAAACTAACTTTTGCCAATTCAAGCCTAAACCTTCCATGGACTTCCAAAATCCATTATGATCATGCTTCTAAGTTCCAAATCACCTAACGGAGCTAAACCAACCATAAAAATTCCAATCCGAGATCAATTACAAACAAATCAAATCTTGGTCAAACCTTTCAAATTTCGAGCTTCAACTGAGAATTGTTCTTCCAAATTCATTCTGATTAACCTGAAACCCAACAACAACAATTTACATAAGTCATAATACACCACACGGGGCAAGTCATGCCCGAGAACTGGCGAGTGAAGTGCAAAAGCTCAAAACGACCGGTCGGGTCATTACATACATACTCGTCACCACACGTACAAGGCGCACACATATCTAAAACAATACCAATCCTAAGGGGAGTTCCCTCACACAAGGTTAGGCAAGCCACTTACCTCGAACGAAGCTCAATCACTTGATAATAATGCCTTTTCTACGAATATCTGACTCCGAATGGTTTAAATCTAGCTAAAAGCAATTACATATCATAAGTATAACTATGATAGACTAATTTAATTAATGAGATCAAGACATAAATAAGAAATTCAAAAATCGCCCTAAAACGTCTTTGTCACGCCCTGAAATCCCACCATCGGGTCGTGATAGCGTCTAACGTTGAACCCACTAGACAAGCCAATGTATATAGCTAAACTAGCATAATAATCTCAATTTTAAGAATAAGCTAAAATAATTAAAAATTTAATCAGCGGAGTAAATACAGTCCCGAGCTAAGTAAGGACAATCATAATACAACTACGCAAAATTTCCCAAAACCTGGAGTCACAAACTCACGAACTGTCTAAGAGTGCTAAATACAAGTCTAAAAGTAAATACATGTCTGCCTTTGAAACTAAAAGAAAAAAAAGACAGAATCGAAGACAAAGGGATGGAAGAGATGCCAAGGCCCACGAACGCTAGCGGGTATACCTTGAAGCCTCTATGATAAGCTGGAAGACACTCCCACTAATGATGTCCTTCGGGTCCGGCTGCATAATCTGCACAACATAAAGAAGTGCAGGTGTAGCATCAGTACAACCAACCCCATGTACTAAGTAAGTGCCTAGCCTAACCTCGGCGAAGTAGTGACGAGGTTAGAACTAGTCTACCGAATAAACCTGTACAGTTCAAATAAATATATATATATATATATATATGTATACAACGGATAAGAAATATAGGGAGAAAACAATTAATAAAGGAAAGGGAACATGCTGTGGGAAGATAACAGTCTCATATAGGAAATCTCAATAGTAAAAAGAACGTCAAAGCCGGCATATCAATAAGGACAGGAAATCACAGACTTGCACGGCATCACCCTTCAGGCTTTTACTCTCGTCCTCACTATGTAATGTATAATGTAATCAATGTAAATCATGGCACAGCATGACCCTTCATGCTTTTACTCTCTTTCCTCACTATATAATCAATGAATATGGTATAGAATGGTACATCGTATGGCACGGCATCACCCTTCGTGCTTTACACTCTTTCCTCACAATATCAAACAATGCACGGCATCACCCTTCATGATATAACACTCTTCCTCACCCAAACAGCAATAACAAACAAGGGCAAGGAAGTAAGCATAATAGAAATAGAAATCCCGGCAAGGGAACAACAACAGAAATATCAACATCCCAGCAAGGGAGACAATATCAAACAATGCACGACATCGCACTTCGTGCTTTACTCTCATTATCACCAAGACAAGTGCACGGCATCACCCTTCGTGTTTTACTCTCATTCTCACCAAGACAAGTGCACAGTATCACCCTTCGTGCTTTAACACTCTTCCTGTCCCAAACAGCAATCATAACCAAGGGCAAGGAAGTAAACAGAATAGAAGTAGAAATCCTGGCAAGGGAACAACAATAAACAATTAAATCCCGGCAAGGGTAACATCAATTAAACATTTAAATCCCGGCAAGGGAAAATCAATTAAACATTTAAATTCTGGCAAGGGGTCATCAACTGCACAATTAAATCCCGGCAAGGGTATATTTCAATAACTCTTTCTCTTTCTTTCACTTTCATTTCCATGATTTATTCTATTACTTGAGCCAATTCTCCAAAGCATACAATTGTTTCATAAACCTTCATCGTTCGTGTTACAATGTGAGCCAACGCTCCAAAGGATGTAATATCTCATATTTCTTCATTATTCATTTCAAAATTTGAGCCAATGCTCCAAAGGATGTAATATCTCATATTTCTTCATTATTCATTTCACAATTTGAGCCAATGCTCCAAAGACGTAATCTCTCATATTTCTTCATTATTCATTTCACAATTTGAACCAATGCTCCAAACACGTAATATCTCATATTTCTTCATTATTCATTACAATTTGAGCCAATGCTCCAACAGAGTTTATAGAATACGATTCCCTTTACATATTCTTCAAAACATATAGAAATCATCAATTAAGCATGGAAATTACCACAAAATCAAAATATTCACAATATGAGGACTCACGGTCATGATAGACACCAATGTATAGATACTCGTCACCATGCCTATACATCGTATTTGACAATTAGAAAGTAGCAAATTATACTCAACTCCTATTCCCTCAAGCTAAAGATAGACCAAAAACTTACCTCGGGTCCAAAGTATAGCAATCAACACTCTAACACCGCCTTTCCTTTAGAATTCGACTCCGGAATGGTATTATCTAGGCATATTCAACTCAAGTATATCAATAAGGATTCAAAGGTTCAATTAGATAGCCTAATTATCCATTTCCTAGCCTTCTTTCAAAATTAACAAAATTTGACCCCGGGCCTGCTCGCTCGGATTCTTGCAATTCTCGAAGGGAACACTCACCCAAAGCCTAAGGATCATAAATATACGATTGTTACTTGATTTCATGGCCAATTCACAGAAATTTCTAAGGTGATCACAAGTAGTAGGTTACTACCCAATTTCTCAAATTTTCTACTCTAATTGCATGTTTTAGGCTTAGGAATTCATTAAATATAGATAAAAAATGAAGGAAACGAGTTAGAATTTACTAACCCAAGGAGTTTTGGTGAAGGAAGGCTTCAATGGACGCCTAAGGGCCTTGGAGAAGAAGAAGTCCGTTATTTTCTAAGCGAATCCCGTAGCTATTGGTTCTGGAAATATTTATATACCACTGGACAAAATTGCTATTCGCGATCGCAGAAGGGGAGTCACGTTCGTGAAGGGTAGATTGGTCAGACCATTGCGATCGCGGAAGGGAGGACGCGATCGTGAAGATTAAAGAAAACTGGGGTATAGAAGTTGACTTACACGAATGCGTGGGACATCACGCGAACGCGATGAAGGAGACATGTAATGCTACGCGATCGCGGTCAACTGTACACGAACGTGAAGAGGAAAAGAGGGCTAAGCCCTCAGGGTCAAATAACCCTACGCGATCGCAAGGGAAAGGACGCGAACTCGATGAAGGAAAACTTAAAGCTTCACGAACGCGGAAGAGGCTTCGCGATCATGAAGAACAAATGAACCTACAACAGCTGAAGCAAAACCAGTAATTTTCCTAAGTTCAAAATCACTTTGAGACACCTCCGAAACACTCCCGAGCCCTCGGGGCTCCTAAAAAATCATGTACACCGACTCACCAACATCCTACGAACTTAACCGTGCGATCAAATCGCCAATATAACATCATAAACATTGAATTAAACCTCAAAATCCATGAATTCTATCAAATTTCATAAAACATCAAATTTTCCATTTTAAGTCCGAAACACGTCAAACGACGTCCAATTTCAACCAAACTTCACAGAAATATCTCAAACCACATATAAGACCTGTACTGCGCACCGGAACAAAAATATGGGCCCGATACCAACATATTCTAGACAATTTTCATTTCACTTTTCTTTATAAATTTCAGAAAAAAAAAATTCTCAAAAATTCATTTCTCGGGCTTGGGACCTCGGAATTCGATTCCGGACATACGCCCAAGTCCCATATCTTCATATGGACCCTCCGAGACCGTCAAATCACGGGTCCGGGTCCATTTACCCAAAATGTTGACCGAATCAAATTTATTTATTTTAATATCAAATCTTAGCATTTTTCACAGAATCTCATATTTAAGTTGTTCAGCTATGTGCCTGTACTACACACGCAAATCGAGGCAAATAAAAATGAGGTTTTCAAGGCCTCGGATGTACGGGATGGGTAATAACATAGGTGACCTCTCCACTAAACACGAACAGAAGGGAAACTCTTGGATCTCAACTGACAAATTTGTCGGTCTAAATAGCTACCGGCTCCTCCTCATAAGATAAGTCTTTGTCCAACTGGACAGTGCTGAAATTTAACACATGGGATGGATCGCCGTGATACTCCCGAAGCATGGACACATGAAATACTGGATGCACGGCTGATAAGCTAGGCGGGAATGCAAGTCTATAAGCCACCTATCCCACTCGATAAGGAATCTCAAATGGACCGATGAATCTAGGGCTAAGCTTGCCTTTCTTCCCAAATCTCATCACGTCATTCATAGGAGGCACTCGGAGAAATACTCGCTCACCCACCATGAAAGCCACATGTCAAACCTTACGATCTGCATAACTCTTTTGCCTGGACTGAGCTGTACGAAGCCTATCCATAATGATCCTGAACTTGTCCAAGGCCTCCTGAACCAAATATGTACCCAACAACCGAGCCTCTCCTGGATCGAACCATCCAACAGAAGATCGACACCCCATATCATATAGAGCCTCACAAGGAGCCATCTGGATACTCGACTGGTAGCTGTTGTTGTAGGAAAACTCTGCTAAAGGCAAGAACTGATCCCATAATCCTCCAAAGTCAATAACACCAGCTCAGAGCATATCCTCCAATATCTGAATCCGCTCGGATTGCCCATCCGTCTGAGGATGAAATGTCGTGCTCAACTCCACCTAGGTGCCTAACACTTGCTGAAACTGCCCTCCAAAAACGGGAGGTAAACTGCGCGCCCCGGTCCGAAATGATAGATACCGGCACACCATAAAGGCGAACAATCTCCCGGATATAGATCATAGCTAACCTCTCGAATGAATAGGAGACAGCAACAGGAATGAAATGCACTGACTTGGTGAGCCTATCAACAATGACCTAAACTGCATCAAACTTCTTCCGGGTCAATGGAAGTCTAGTAACGAACTCCATAGTAATCCTCTCCCACTTCCACTCGGGAAGCTCAATCCTCTGAAATAAACCATCAGGCCTCTGATGCTCATACTTAACCTGTTGACAATTCAAACACCGCGCCACATATGCCACAATATCCTTCTTCATTCTACGCCACCAATAATGCTACCGCAAATCCTGATACATCTTCGCGGCACCCGGATGAATAGAGTATCGGGAACTATGGGCCTCCTCTAAAATCAACTCTCGAATCCCATCAACATTGGGCGCACAAACTCTCCCCTGCAATCTCAAAACACCATCATCATCTAAGGTCACCTGCGTGGCACCTCTGCGCTGCATCGTGTCTCTAAGGACACACAAATAGGGATCATCAAACTGCCGATCACGGATACACTCTAATAACGAAGAACCAGCGATGGTACAAGCCAACACTCGAATAGGCTCAAAAATATCCAACCTCACAAATCGATTGGCGAAAGCCTGAACATCCAAAGCAAGCGGCCTCTGACTGACCGGAATAAAAGCAATACTGCCCATACTAGCTGACTTCCTACTCAAAGCATCGGCTACCACATTGGCCTTCCCCGGGTGACATAATATGGTAATATCATAGTCCTTCAACAGCTCCAACCATCTTTTCTACCTCAAATTCAACTCCTTTTGCTTGAACAAGTACTGAAGAGTCTTATGATCTGTGAACACCTTACACGCCACGCCATACAGGTAGTGCCTGCAAATCTTCAATGCGTGGACAATGGCTGCCAACTCCAAATCATGCACTGGATAGGTCTTCTCATGAATTTTCAACTTCCTCGAAGCATAAGCAATGACCTTGCCATCCTGCATCAATACTGCACCAAGCCCAATACGGGAAGCATCACAATAGACAGTATAGGCCCTGAACCTGTGGGCAAAACCAATACCGGTGTCGTAGTCAGAGCTGCCTCAGGCCTCTGAAAGCTCACCTCACACTCATCCGACCATCTGAACTGGGCACCCTTCTGGGTCAACCTAGTCATCGGGGCAACAATATATGAGAACCCCTCCACGAAACGACGATAATAGCCTGCCCATCCCAAGAAACTCCGAATCTCTGTAGTTGATGCTGGTCTAGGCCAGTTCTTGACTTCCTCAATCTTCTTCGAGTCAACCTGAATACCCTCTGCTGACACGACATGACCCAGGAAAGCAACTGAAGTCAACCAGAACTCACACTTCGAAAACATTGCATATAGTTGGCTATCCTTCAGAGTCTGAAGAACCACTCTGAGATGATGCTCGTTCTCCTCCTGGTTGCGGGAGTATATCAATATATCATCAATGAAGAGTATCACGAACGAGTCCAAATAAGGCCTGAACACTCGGTTCATCAAATCCATAAAATCTGCTGGGGCATTTGTCAATCCAAACGACATGACTAAGAACTCCTAATGCCCGTACCGTGCATTGTTTGATATTGTGAGGAAAGAGTGTAAAGCACGAAGGGTGATGTCGTTCCGTACGATGAACCATTATGTACCATATTCATTGATTATACAGTGAGGGAAGAGAGTAAAATCACGAAGGGTGATGTCGTTCCATGGTTCACATTGATTACATTATACATTCCATAGTGAGGACGAGAGTAAAAGCACGAAGGGTGATGTTGTACAAGTTTGTTATTTCTTGTCCTTATTGGTATGTTGGCGTTGACGTTCTTTTCCCTATTGAGATTATCTTATATGAGACTGTTATCTCTCCACAACATGTTCTCTTTCCTTTATTAATTGTTTTCTCCCTATATTTCTTATCCGTTGTATATATGTATATCTATTTATTTGAATTGCACAGGCTTATTCGGTAGTCTGGTTCTAGCCTCATCACTACTTAGCCGAGGTTAGGCTAAGCACTTAATCAGTACATGGGGTCGGTTGTGTTGATGCTACACCTGCACTTCTTTATGTTGTGCAGATTACGCAGCCGGACCCGGAGGACATCATTAGTGGGAGTGTCTTCCAGCTTATCATAGAGGCTTCAAGCTTTGCAAGCTGGCGGTACCGGACATATCGTTCCAGGATGCGGCCAATGTTTCCAGGAGTATTGAGATGATTCTATCACAGGGTGGTGGTCAGGGGGCTGACAAGAGGCCCCATTATTTCGGTCGTTTTAGTGGAGCCTCATCTAGGGCAGGGATTATTCAAGCAGAGGTCATCCTCCCAGACCCTTTCAGTCTGCTCTCCAAGTTTCCCATGGTGCTTCAGGCAGTCGTGGTTCTCAGACGCACTATTCTGATCAGCAGCCTTACAGTGCACCGTCGTTTCAGAGTTTCCAGGGTGGTCATTCAGGCCGACAGGGTCAGATTCAATTCCCTCAGTGGCCGAGGTCTTGTTACACTTGTGGTGATCCAGGTCACCTTGCTAGATAGTCTTCAGTATTTTTCAAGCAAAAGGAGTTGAATTTGAGGCAGAGAAGATGGTTGGAGCTATTGAAGGATTATGATATTACCATCTTATATCACCCGGGAAAGGCCAATGTGGATGCTTTGAGTAGGAAGTCAACTAGTATGGGCAATCTTGCTTTTATTCCGATCAGTCAGAGGCCGCTTGCTTTGGATGTTAAGGCTTTGGCCAATCGATTTGTGAGGTTGGATATTTCTGAGCCTAGTCGAGTGTTGGCTTCTACGGTCGCTCGTTCTTCATTTTTAGAGCGTATCCATGATCGGCAGTTTGATGATCCCCATTTGTGTGTCCTTATAGACACGATGCAGTGCGGAGGTGCCACGCAGGTGACCTTAGATGATGATGGTGTTTTGAGATTTCAGGGGCGAGCTTGTGTTCCCAATGTCGATGGGATTCGAGAATTGATTTTAGAGGAGTCCCATAGTTCCTGGTACTTTATTCATCTTGGCGACGCAAAGATGTATCAGGATTTGCGGCAGCATTATTGGTGACGTAGAATGAAGAAGGATATTGTGGCATATGTGGCGTGGTGTTTGAATTGTCAACAGGTTAAGTATGAGAATCAGAGGCCTGGTGTTTCATTTCAGAGGATTGAGCTTCCAGAGTGGAAGTGGGAGAGGATCACTATGGACTTCGTTACTGGACTCCCGTTGACCCAGAAGAAGTTCGATGCAGTTTGGGTCATTGTTGCTAGGTGGCAATGTAAGTCTATAAGCCACCTCTCCCACTCAATCAAGAATCTCAAACGGACCGGTGAATCTAGGTCTAAGCTTGCCCTTCTTCTAAAATCTCATCACGCCCTTCATAGGCGACACTCGGAGCAATACTCTCTCACCCACCATGAAATCCACATCTCGAACCTTACGATCTGCATAACTCTTTTGCCTGGACTGAGCTGTACAAAACCTATCCTGAATGATCCTGAGCTTGTCCAAGGCCTCCCATACTAAATCTGTACCCAACAACTGAGCCTCTCCCGGCTCAAACCACCCAACCGGAGATCGACAGCGCCTACCATATAAAGCCTCATAAGGAGCCATCTGGATACTCGACTGGTAGCTGTTGTTGTAGGAAAACTCTGCTAAAGGCAAGAACATATCCCATGATCCTCCAAAGTCAATAACATAAGCTCGGAGCATATCCTCCAATATATGAATAGTCTGCTCGGACTGCCCATCCGTTTGAGGATGAAATGATGTGCACAACTCCACCTGGGTTCCTAACTCTCACTGAACTTCCCTCCAGAAAAACGAGGTACTGCGTGCCCCGGTCCAAAATGATAGATACCAGCACACCATGAGCATCAGAGTGGCACAAATGAAGCATGGTGGTCAGGGGGCTGACAAGATGCCCCGTCATTTCGGTCGTTTCAGTGGAGCCTCATCTGGGGGCAGTGATTCTTCAGGCAAATGTCATCCTCCCAGACCCTTTCAGTCAGCTCTCCAGGTTTCCCATAGTGCTTCAGGTGGTCGTGGTTCTCAGACGCACTATTCTGATCAGCAACTTTACAGTGCACCGCCGTTTCAGAGTTACCGGGGTGGTCATTCAGGTTAACAGGGTCAGATTCAGTTCCCTCAGCAGCCGAGGTCTTGCTACACTTGTGCTGATCCAGGTCACCTTGCTAAATTTTGCCCCCGAGCACCAGGTAGTTCGCAGTATCAGGTTTCTCGTGCCATTGTACAGGCACCAGGTGTTCCACAGCCTGCCCAGCCAGCTATAGGTGGGGTAAGAGGTGCTAGAGGTGGAGGTAGAGGTCCTAGAGGTGGAGCTCAGGCTGCTAGAGGTGGAGGCTAGCCAGCAGCCGGTCGTCCCAGAGATGTGGTTCAGGGTGGTGGGGCCCAGCCCCGATGTTATGCTCTTCCAGCCAGGTCAGAGGCTGAGTTTTCAGATGTAGTTATTACATGTTTTGTTCAGGTTTATGATAGAGATGCTTCAGTGCTGTTTGACCTAGGGTCTACGTATTCGTATATGTCCTCTTATTTTGAGCCATACCTGGTCATGCCTAGTGATCCACTGAGTATTCATGTTTATGTATCTACACCAGTAGGTGATTCTATCATGGCCAATCGTGTCCATCGTTCTTGTGTTGTGGTGATTAGGAGTCTTGAGATCCGTGTTGATTTGTTGCTTTTAGGTATGGTCGACTTTGATGTTATATTGGGGACGGACTGTTTATCCCCATATCATTCTATCTTGGATTGTCATGCCAAGACGGTGAACGTAGCCTTACCAGATTTGCCCCGATTTGAGTGGAAAGGAACTCCTGGCCATTCTACCCGCAGTGTTATTTCATACGTGAAGGCTCGGCGTATGGTCGAGAAAGGGTGTTTGGCTTATTTGGCTTATGTGCGCGATTCCAGTGTTGAGGTTCCCTCTATTGATTTAGTACCCGTTGATTGTGAGTTTCCTGAGGTTTTCCCTTTAGACCTGCTGGGGATGCCACCCGACAGGGACATTGATTTCTGCATTGATCTGGCTTCGGGAAACCAGCCCATTTCTATTCTGCCGTATCGCATGGCCCCACCAAAGTTGAAAGTGTTGAAGAAACACTTGCAGGATTTGCTTGGGAAGGGTTTCATTAGACCCAGCGTTTCTCCTTGGGGTGCTCCAATATTGTTTGTGAAGAAAAAGGATGGTTCGATGAGGATATGCATTGATTACCGGAAATTGAACAAGGTTACAACCAAGAATAAGTATCCCCTGCCGAGGATTGATGATTTGTTCAATCAGCTTCAGGGTGCCAGGGTATTTTCGAAGATAGACTTGAGATCTGGCTACCATCAGTTGAGGATTAGGCCATCCGATGTAAGACAGCTTTCTGCACTCGGTACGGGCATTATGAGTTCTTAGTCATGTCGTTTGCATTGACAAATGCCCCAGCAGCTTTTATGGATTTGATGAACCGAGTGTTCAGGCCTTATTTGGTCTCGTTCGTGATAGTCTTCATTGATGATATATTTATATACACCCGCAGCAAGGAGGAGCACGAGCAGCATCTCAGAGTAGTTCTTCAGACTCTGAAGGATAGCCAGCTATATGCAAAGTTTTCGAAGTGTGAGTTCTAATTGAGTTCAGTTGCTTTCTTGGGTCATGTTGTGTCAGCAAAGGGTATTCAGGTTGACCTGAAGAAGATTGAGGCAGTCAAGAACTGGCCTAGACCAGCATCAGCTACAGAGATTCAGAGTTTCTTGGGATTGGCAGGCTATTATCGTCGATTCATGGAGGGGTTCTCATCTATTGCAACCCCGATGACCAGGTTGACCCAGAAGGGTGCCCAATTCAGATGGTCGGACGAGTGTGAGACGAGCTTTCAAAGGCTCAAGACATCTCTGATAACAACTTTTCATGCCCAAAAATCCCACCATCGAGTAGTCATGTCGTCTAACGTTGAACCCGCTAGACAAGCCAACATATATACCTAAACTAGCATAATAATCTCAATTTTTCAGAATAAGCTAAAATAATTTGAAATTTAATCAGCGGAATAAATAGAGTCCCGAGCTAAGTAAGGGCAATCATAATACAACGACGCAAAATTTCCCAAAATCTGGAGTCACAAACTCACGAACTGTCTAAGAGTGCTAAATACAAGTCTAAAAGGAAATACATGTCTGCCTTTGAAGCTAAAGGAAAAAGAAGACAGAATCGCAGACAAAGGGATGGAAGAGACGCCAAGGCCCACGAACACCAGCGGGTATACCTTGAAGCCTCTATGATAACCTGGAAGACACTCTCACTAATGATGTCCTCCGGGTCCGGCTGCGTAATCTGCACAACATAAATAAGTGCATGTGTAGCATCGGCACAACCGACCCCATACTGAGTAAGTGCCTAGCCTAACCTCATCGAAGTTGTGACGAGTCTAGAACCAGACTACCGAATAAACCTGTGCAGTTTAAATAAATAGATATACATATATACAATGGATAAGAAATATAGGGAGAAAAATATTAATAAAGGAAAGGGAACATGTTGTAGGGAGATAACAGTCTCATATAAGATAATATCAATAGGGAAAAGAATGTCAACGCAACAATCTAAAAGAAAAAGAAATCACAAACTTGCACGGCATCACCCTTCGTGCTTTTACTCTCGTTCTCACTATGCAATGTATAATGTAATCAATGTGAATCATGGCACGACATCACTCTTCGTGCTTTTACTCTCGTTCTCACTATGCAATGTATAATGTAATCAATGTGAATCATGGCACGACATCACTCTTCGTGCTTTTACTCTCTTCCCTCACTTTATAATCAATGAATATGGTACGGGATGGTTCATCGTACGGCACGGCATCACCCTTCATGCTTTACACTCTTTTCCTCTTCGCGTTCGTGTACAGTTGACCGCGATCATGTAGCCTTACCTGTCTCTTTCATCGTGTTCGCGTGATGTCCCACGCGTTTGCGTAGGTCAACTTTTGGACCCCAGTTTTCTTTACTCTTCGCGATTGCATCCTCCTTTCCGCGATTGCGATGGTCTACCCTGTCTACCCTTCACAAACGTGACTCCCCTTCCACGATCGCGCAGGGCAATTTTGCCCAGTGGTATAAAAATATTTCCAGAACCAGTAGCTACGGGATTCACTCAGAAAATATCAGACTTCTTCTTCTCCAAGGCCCTTAGGCGTCCATTGAAGCCTTCCTTCACCAAAACTCCTTGGGTTAGTAAATTCTAACTCGTTTCCTTCATTTTTCATCTATATTTAATGAATTCCTAAGCCTAAAACATGCAATTAGAGTAGAAAATTTGAGAAATTGGGGATTAACCTAGAACCTATCACCTTAGAATTTTCTGTGAATTGGCCATGAAATCAAGTAAAAATCGTATATTTATGATCCTTAGGATTTGGGTGAGTGTTCCCTTCGAGAATTGCAAGAATTCGAGCGAGCGGGCCCCGGGTCGAATTTTGTTAATTTTGAAAGAATGCTAGGAAATGGGTAATTAGACTATATAATTGAATCTTTGAATCCTTATTGATATACTTGAGTTGATTATGCCTAGATAATACCATTCCGGAGTCGAATTCTAAAGGAAAGGCGGTGTTAGAGGGTTTATTGCTATACTTTTGACCAGAGAAAAGTGTTCGGTCTAACCTTAGCTTGAGGGAATAGGAGTTTAGTATAATTTGCTACTTGCTAATTGTAAAATACGATGTATAGGCATGGTGACGAGTATCTATACATTGGTGTCTAGCATGACTGTGAGTCCTTATATTGTGAATATTTTGATTTGGTGGTAATTTCCATGCTTAATTGATGATTTCAATATGTTGTGAAGCATATGTGAAGGGAATTGTATTCTGTAAACTCTTTTGGATCATTGGCTCAAATTGTAATGAATAATGAATAAATATGATATATTACGTATTTGGAGCATTGGCTCAAATTGTGAAATGAAAATGAAGAAATATGAGATATTACGTCTTTGGAGCATTGGCTCAAATTGTGAAATGAAAATGTCGAAATATGAGATATTACGTCTTTGGAACATTGGCTCAGATTGTAACACGAACGATGAAGGTTTATGAAACAATTGTGTTCTTTGGAGCATTAGCTCAAGTAATAGAATAAATCATGGAAATGAAAGTGAAAGAAAGAGAAAGAGTTATTGAAATATACCCTTGCTGTGATTTAATTGTGCAGTTGATGTTCCCTTTCCTGGATTTAAATGTTTAATTGATGTTACCCTTGCCGGGATTTAATTGTCTTATTGTTTTTCCCTTGCCGGGATTTCTATTTCTATTCTATTTACTTCCTTGCCCTTGGTTATGATTGTTGTTTGGGTGAGGAAGAGTGGTAAAGCACGAAGGGTGATGTCGTGCACTTGTCTTGGTGAGAATGAGAGTAAAGCATTGAGGGTGATGTCGTGCACTTGTCTTGGTGAGAATGATAGTTAAGCACGATGGGTGATGCCATGCATTGTTTGATATTGTCTCCCTTGCTAGGATGTTGAGATTTTTGTTGTTGTTCCCCTTCCGGGATTTCTATTTCTATCCTGTTTACTTCCTTGCCGTTGTTTATGATTGTTGTTTGGGTGATAAAGAGTGATAAAGCACGAAGGGTGATGTCGTACATTGTTTGATATTGTCATTATTAGAACATAAATCACGAAGGGTGATTTCGTGCCGTACGATGTACCATTCCGTACCATATTCATTGATTATACAGTGAGGGAAGGGAGTAAAAGCACGAAGGGTGATGCCGTGCCATGATTAACATTGATTACATTATACATTGCATAGTGAGGCAAAAGTAAAAGCACGAAGGGTGATGCCGTGCAAGTCTGTGATTTCTTGTCCTTATTGATATGCTGGCTTTGACGTTCTTTTCCCTATTGAGATTTCCTATATGAGACTGTTATCTCCCCACAGCATGTTCCCCTTCCTTTATTAATCATTTTCTCCCTATATTTCTTATTCGTTGTATATATGTATATCTATTTATTTGAATTGCACAGGTTTATTCGGTAGTCTGGTTCTACCCTCGTCACTATTTTGCCGAGGTTAGGCTAGGCACTTACTTAGTACATGGGTCGGTTGTACTGATGCTACACCTGCACTTCTTTATGTTGTGGAGATTACGCAGTCGGACCCAGAGGACATCATTAGTGGGAGTGTCTTCCAGCTTATCATAGAGGCTTCCAGGTATACCTGCCGGCGTTCGTGGGCCTTGGAGTCTCTTCCATCCCTTTGTCTTCGATTTTGTCTTGTTTTTCCTTTAGCTTCAAAGGCAAACATGTATTTCTATTCAGACTTGTATTTAGCACTCTTAGACAGTTCGTAAGTTTGTGACTCCAGGTTTTGAGAAATTTTGCATAGTTGTATTATGGTTGTCCTTACATAGCTCGGGACTGTATTTTTTCCGCTGATTAAATTTCGTATTGTTTTAGCTTATTCTGAAAATTAAGATTATTATGCTAGTTTAGCTATATACGTTGGCTTGTCTAGCGGGTTCAACGTTAGATGCCATCACGACCCGATGGTGGGATTTCGGGGCGTGACTCCATGAGTTTCGCTTCTGTTCGTGTTCAGTGGAGAGGTCAGCCTCATGAGGCGTCGACCTGGGAGTCCTAGTCCGATATGCGGAGCCGTTACCCTCATTTATTTCCCGACTCAGGTACTTCCTTCTTCTGTCCGTTCGAGGATGCACGGTTGATTTAGAGGTGGAGAATGTGACGACCCAAAGGGTCATCACCTATGTTATTACCCATCCCGTACTTCTCAGGCCTTGAAAACCTCATTTGTATTTTCCTCGATTTGCATGCGCAATCTGGACGCGTAGCCGGATAGCTTAAATATGAGATTCTGTGAAAAATGCTAATATTTGATATTAAAATGAATAAATTTGACTTTGTTCAACACTTTGGGTAAATGGACCGGGAGCCTTGATTTGACGGTCCCGGAGGGTCCGTAGGAAAATATGGGACTTGGGCGTATGCCCGGAATCGAATTCTGAGGTCCCAAGCCCGAGAAATGAATTTTTGAGTAAAATTGTTTTTTAGAAATATTTAAGGAAATTGAAAATGAAATCTAATTAGAAAGTAGTGGTATTGGGCCCGTATTTTGGTTCCGGCACCCGGTACAGGTCTTATATATGGTTTAAGCGCTTTCTGTAAAGTTTGGTTGAAATCGGATTTCGTTTGATGTGTTTCGGACATAAAAATGGAAAATTTGGTGTTTTATGAAATTTGATAGAATTCATGGATTTCGAGGTTTGATTCATTATTTTTGATGTTATATTGGCAATTTGATCGCACGGTTAAGTCTTTAGGATGTTTTTGAGTTAGTGCATGTGATTTTTTAGGAGCCCCAAGGGCTCGGGAGTGTTTCGGAAGTGTCTTTGAGTGATTTTGAACTTAGGAAAATTGCTGGTTTTGCTTCAGCTGTTGTAGGTTGATTTGTTCTTCGCGATCGCGAAGACTCTTCCGCGTTCGCGAAGCTTTAAGTTTTCCTTAATCGTGTTCGCGTCCATTCCCTCGCGATCGCGTAGGGTTATTTGAAACTGAGGGCTTAGCCCTCTTTTCCTCTTCGTGTTCGCATACAGATGACCGCGATCGCGTAGCCTTACCTGTCTCCTTCATCGCGTTCGCGTGATGTCCCACGCGTTCGCGTAAGTCAACTTCTGGACCCCAGTTTTCTTTACTCTTCGCGATCGCATCCTCCCTTCCGCGATCGCAATGGTCTGACCAGTCTACCCTTCGCGAACGCGACTCCCATTCCGCGATCGCGAAGGGCAATTTTGCCCAGTGGTATATAAATATTTCCAGAACCAGTAGCTACGGGATTCACTTAGAAAATATCGGACTTCTTCTTCTCCTAGGCCCTTAGGCGTCCATTGAAGCCTTCCTTCACCAAAACTCCTTGAGTTAGTAAATTCTAACTCGTTATCTTCATTTTTCATCTAAATTTAATGAACTCCTAAGCCTAAAACATGCAATTAGAGTAGAAAATTTTGGAATTTGGGTAGAGTTAGGCCCTTTTGAATTTCCTTGATTAAGACCTCATTTTGGGGTTGAATTTGAAAACAAATTATCTATTCGGGCTCGTGGGTGAATGGGTGACATGGTTTTGGTCCGAGCCTTGTGTTGGGACCAAGCAGGCCCGGGGTCGAATTTTGTTAATTTTGAAAGAATGCTAGGAAATGGGTAATTAGACCATGCAATTGAATCTTTGAATCCTTATTGATATACTTGAGTTGATTATGCCTAGATAATACCATTCCGGAGTCGAATTCTAAAGGAAAGGCGGTATTAGAGGGTTGATTGCCATACTTTGGACCTGAGGTAAGTGTTCGATCTAATCTTAGCTTGAGGGAATAGGAGTTGCATATAATTTTCTACTTGATAATTGTCAAATACGATGTATAAGCATGGTGACGAGTATCTATACATTGGTGTCTCGCATTACCGTGAGTCCTTATATTGTGAATATTTTGATTTTGTGGTAATTTCCATGCTCAATTGATGATTTCTATATTTTGTGAAGAATATGTGAAGGGAATTGTATTCTTTAAACTACGTTGGAGCATTGTCGCAAATTGTAACGAGTAATGAAGAAATATGAGATATTACGTCTTTCGAGCATTGGCTCAAATTGTGAAATGAATAATGAAGAAATATGAGATATTACGTCTTTGGAGCATTGGCTCAAATTGTGAAATGAATAATGAAGAAATATGAGATATTACATCCTTTGGAGTATTGACTCAAATTGTAACACAAACGATGAAGGTTTATGAAACAATTGTATCTTTTGGAGCATTGGCTCAAGTAATAGACTAAATCATGGAAATGAAAGTGAAAGAAAGAGAAAGAGTTATTGAAATATACCCTTGCCGGGATTTAATTGTGCAGTTGATGTTCCCTTCCCGGGATTTAAATGTTTAATTGATGTTACCCTTGCCGAGATTTAATTGTCTGATTGTTGTTACCTTGCCGAGATTTCAATTTCTATTCTGTTTACTTCCTTGCTCTTGTTTGTGATTGTTGTTTGGGTGAGAAAGAGTGTTAAAGCACGAAGGGTGATGTCGTGCATTGTTTGATATAGTGAGGAAACAGCGTAAAGCACGAAGGATGATGCCGTGCATTGTTTGATATTGTGAGGAAAGAGCGTAAAACATGAAGGGTGATGTCGTGCCGTACGATGTACAATTCCGTACCATATTCATTGATTATACAGTGAGGGAAGAGAGTAAAAGCACGAAGGGTGATGCCGTGCCATGATTCACATTGATTACATTATACATTGCATAGTGAGGACTAGAGTAAAAGCATGAAGGGTGATGCCGTGCAAGTCTGTGATTTCTTATTGATATGTTGGCTTTGACGTTCTTTTCCCTATTGAGATTTCCTATATGAGAATTTTATCTCCCCACAGCATGTTCCCCTTCCTTTATTAATTTTTTTCTCCCTATATTTCTTATCCGTTGTATATATGTATATCTACTTATTTGAACTGCACAGGTTTATTCGGTAGTCTAGTTCTAGCCTCGTCACTAATTCGCCAGGGTTAGGCTAGGCACTTACTCAGTACATGGGGTCGGTTTTACTGATGCTACACCTACACTTCTTTATGTTGTGCAAATTACGCAGCCGGACCCGGAGGACACCATTGGTGCGAGTGTCTTCCAGCTTATCATAGAGGCTTCAAGGTATACCCGCTGGTGTTCGTGGGCCTTGACGTCTCTTCCATCCCTTTGTCATCGATTCTATCTTATTTTCCTCTAGCTTCAAAGGCAGGCATGTATTTCCTCTCAGACTTGTATTTAGCACTCTTAGACAGTTCGTGAGTTTGTGACTGCAGGTTTTGGGAAACTTTGCGTAGTTGTATTGCAATTGTCCTTACTTAGCTCGGGACTGTATTTATTCCGCTGATTAAATTTCGAAATGTTTTAGCTTATTCTGAAAATTGAGATTATTATGCTAGTTTGGCTATATACGTTGGCTTGTCTAGTGGGTTCAACGTTAGACGCCATCACGGCCCGATGGTGGGATTTCGGGGCATGACAAGTTTTTGGGTCATCACCTATGTTATTACCCATCACGTACTTCCGAGGCCTTAAAACCCTCATTTGTATTTGCCTCGATTTTCATGCACAGTCCGGGCGCGTAGCCGGACAGCTTAAATATGAGATTCTGTGAAAAATGCTAAGATTTGATATTAAAATGAATAAATTTGACTTCGGTCAACATTTTGGTTAAAAGGACCCGGACCAGTGATTTGATGGTCCCGGAGGGTCCGTAGGAAAATATGGGACTTGCGCGTATGCCCGGAATTGAATTCTGTGGTCCCAAGCCCGAGAAATGAATTTTTGAGAAAAATTGTTTTTCTGAAATTTATAAAGAAAAGTGAAATGAAAATTTGCTAGAATATGTTGGTATCGGGCCCGTATTTTGGTTCCGACGCCCGGTACATGTCTTATATGTTTGTTTCAGATATTTCATTGAATTTTGGTTGAAGTTGGAAGTCGTTTGACGTGTTTCGGACTTAAAATGGAAAATTTGATGTTTTATGTAATTTGATAGAATTCATGGATTTTGAGGTTTAATTCGATGTATATGATGTTATATTGGAGATTTGATCACACGGTTAAGTTTGTAGGATGTTGTTGAGTTAGTGCACGTAATTTGTTAGGAGCCCCAAAGACTCGGGAGTGTTTCGGAGGTGTCTCGGAGTGATTTTGAACTTAGGAAAATTTCTGGTTTTGCTTCAGCTGTTGCAGGTTCATTTGTTCTTCGCGATCGCGAAGCCTCTTCCGCGTTCGCGAAGCTTTAACTTTTCCTTCATCACATTCGCATCCATTCACTCGCTATCGCGTAGGGTTATTTTACCCTGAGGTCTTATCCCTCTTTTCCTCTTTGCGTTCGCGTACAGTTGACCGCGATCGCATAGCCTTACCTGTTTCCTTCATCGCGTTCGCAGGATGTCCCACGTGTTCGTGTAAGTCAACTTCTGGACCCCAGTTTTCTTTAATCTTCGCGATCACGTCCTCCATTCCGTGATCGCGATCGTCTGACCAGTCTACCCTTCGCAAACGCGACTCCCCTTCCGCGATCACGAAGGACAATTTTCCCTAGTGGTATAGAAATATTTCCAGAACCAGTAGCTACGGGATTCACTTAGAAAATAACGTACTTCTTCTTCTCCAAGGCCCTTAGGCGTCCATTGAAGCCTTCCTTCACCAAAACTCCTTAGGTTAGTAAATTCTAACTCGTTTCCTTCATTTTTCATCTATATTTAATGAATTCCTAAGCCTAAAACATGCAATTATAGTAGAAAATTTGAGAAATTGGGTAGTAACCTAGAACTTGTGATCACCATAGAATTTTCTGTGAATTGGCCATGAACTCAAGTAAAAATCGTATATTTATGATCCTTAGGCTTTGGGTGAGTGTTCCCTTCGAGAATTGCAAGAATCCGAGCAACCGGGTCTGAGGTCGAATTTTGTTAATTTTGAAAGAATGCTAGGAAATGGATAATTAGGCCATGTAATTGAACCGTTGAATCCTTATTGATATACTTGAGTTTATTATGCCTAGATAATACCATTCCGGAGTCGAATTCTAAAGGAAAGACGGTGTTAGAGGGTTGATTGTTATACTTTGGACCCGAGGTAAGTGTTTGGTCTAACCTTAGCTTGAGGGAATAGGAGTTGAGCATAATTTGCTACTTTCTAATTGTGAAATACGATGTATAGGCATGGTGACGAGTATCTATACATTGGTGTCTAGCATGACCGTGAGTCCTCATATTGTGAATATTTTTATTTTATGGTAATTTCCATGCTTCATTGATGATTTATATATGTTGTGAAAAATATATGAAGGGAATCGTATTCTGTAAACTCTGTTGGAGCATTGGCTCAAATTGTAACGAATAATGATGAAATATGAGATATTACGTCTTTGGAGCATTGGCTCAAATTGTGAAATGAATAATGAAGAAATATGAGATATTACATCCTTTGGAGCATTGGCTCAAATTGTGAAATGAATAATGAAGAAATATGAGATATTACATCCTTTGGAGCATTGGCTCAGATTGTAACACAAACGATGAAGGTTTATGACACAATTGTATCCTTTGGAGTATTGGCTCAAGTAATAGAATAAATCATGGAAATAAAAGTGAAAGAAAGAGAAAGAGTTATTGAAATATACCCTTGCCGGGATTTAATTGTGCAGTTGATGTCCCCTTGCAGGAATTTAAATGTTTAATTGATGTTCCCTTGCCGCGATTTAAATGTTTAGTTGATGTTACCCTTGCCAGGATTTAATTGTCTGATTGTTGTTCCCTTGCCGGGATTTCTATTTCTATTATACTTAGTTCCTTGCCCTTGGTTGTGACTGTGGTTTGGGTGAGGAAGAGTGTTAAATCACGAAGGGTGATGTCGTGCACTTGTCATGGTGAGAATGAGAGTAAAGCACGAAGGGTGATGTCGTGCATTGTTTGATATTGTCTCCCTTGCTGGGATGGTGAGATTTCTGTTGTTATTCCCTTTCCGGGATTTCTATTTCTATCCTGTTTACTTCCTTGCCCTTGTTTATGATTGTTGTTTGGGTGATAAAGAGTGTTAAAGCACGAAGGGTGATGCCGTTCATTGTTTTATATTATCAATATTAGAGCGGAAAGCACGAAGGGTGATGCCGTATCGTACGATGTACCATTCCGTACCATATTCATTGATTATACAGAGAGGTAAGAGAGTAAAAGCACGAAGGGTGATTCCGTGCCATGATTCACATTGATTTCATTATACATTGCATAGTGATGACGAGAGTAAAAGCACGAAGGGTGATGCCGCGCAAGTTTGGGATTTCTTGTCCTTATTGATATGTTGGCGTTGACGTTCATTTCCCTATTGAGATTATCTTATATGAGACTGTTATCTCCCCACAGCATGTTCCTCTTCCTTTATTAATTGTTTTCTCCCTATATTTCTTATCTGTTGTATATATGTATATCTATTTATTTGAACTGCACAGGTTTATTCGGTAGTCTTGTTCTAGCCTCGTCACTACTTCGCCGAGGATAGGCTAGGTACTTACTCAGTACATGGGGTCGGTTGTGCTGATGCTACACCTGCACTTATTTATGTTGTGCAGATTACGCCGCCGGACCGAGAGGACAGCATTAGTGGGAGTGTCTTTCAGCTTATCATAGAGGCTTCAAGGTATACCTGATGGTGTTCGGGGGCCTTGTCGTCTCTTCCATCCTTTTGTCTTCGGTTCTGTCTTGTTTTTCCTTTGTCTTCAAAGGCGGACATGTATTTCCTTTCAGACTTGTATTTAGAACTCTTAGACAGTTCGTGAGTTTGTGACTCCAGGTTTTGGAAAATTTTGTGTCGTTGTATTAAGATTGCCCTTACTTAGCTCGAGACTGTATTTATTCCGCTGATTAAATTTCGAATTGTTTTAGCTTATTCTGAAAAAATGAGATTATTATGCTAGTTTAGCTATATACATTGGATTGTCTAGCGGGTTCAACATTAGACGCCATCACGGCTCGATGGTGGGATTTCGGGGCATGACAAGTATGTATCAGAACGATCCAGCCCAGTCACGCCCCGAAATCCCACCATCGGGCCGTGATGGCGTCTAACGGTAAACCCGCTAGACAAGCCAACGTATATAGCTAAGCTAGCTAAATAATCTCATTTATCAAAATAAGCTAAAACAATTCGAAATTTAATTAGCGGAATAAATACAGTCCTGAGATAAGTAAGGACAATCATAATACAACTACGCAAAATTTCCCAAAACCTGGATTCACAAACTCACGATATGTCTAAGAGTGCTAAATACAAGTCTGAAAGGAAATACATGTCTGCCTTTGAAGCTAAAGGAAAAAACAAGACAGAATCGAAGAAATAGGGATGGAAGAGACGCCAAGGCCCACGAACGCCAGCGGGTATACCTTGAAGCCTCTATGATAAGCTGGAAGATACTCTCACTAATGATGTCCTCTGGGTCCGGCCGCGTAATATGCACAACATAAAGAAGTGCAGGTGTAGAATCAGTACAACCGACCCCGTGTACTGAGTAAGTGCCTACCCTAACCTCGGCGAAGTAGTGACAAGGATAGAACCAGACCACTGAATAAACCTGTGCAGTTCAAATATATAGGTATACATATATACAACGAATAAGAAATATAGGGAGAAAATAATTAATAAAGGAAGGGGAACATGCTGTGGGGAGATAACAGTCTCATATAAGATAATCTCAATAGGTAAAAGAACGTCAAAGCCAGCATATCAATAAGGACAAGAAATCACGGACTTGCACGGCATCACCCTTCGTGCTTTTACTCTCGTCCTCACTATGCAATGTATAATGTAATAAATGTGAATCATGGCACGACATCACCCTTCGTGCTTTTACTCTCGTCCTCACTATGCAATGTATAATGTAATAAATGTGAATCATGGCACGACATCACCCTTCGTGCTTTTACTCTCGTCCTCACTATGCAATGTATAATGTAATAAATGTGAATCATGGCACGACATCACCCTTCGTGCTTTTACTCTCGTCCTCACTATGCAATGTATAATGTAATAAATGTGAATCATGGCACGACATCACCCTTCGTGCTTTTACTCTATTCCCTTACTGTATAATCAATGAATATGGTACGGAATGGTACATCGTACGGCACGGCATCACCCTTCGTGCTTTTACTCTATTCCCTTACTGTATAATCAATGAATATGGTACGGAATGGTACATCGTACGGCACGGCATCACCCTTCGTGCTTTACGCTCTTTCCTCACAATATCAAACAATGCATAGCATCACCCTTCGTGTTTTAACCCTCTTTCTCAACCAAACAACAATCACAAACAACGGCAAGGAAGTAAACAGAATATAAATAGAAATCCCGGCAAGGGAACAACTTCAAAAATCTCAACATCCCAGCAAGGGAGACAATATCAAACAATGCACGGCATCACCCTTCGTGCTTTACTCTCATTCTCACCAAGACAAGTGCACGTCATTACCCTTCATGCTTTAACACTCTTCCTCACCCAAACAGCAATCACAACCAATGGCAAGCAAGTAAACAGAATAGAAATAGAAATCCCGGCAAGGGAACATCAATTAAGCATTTAAATTCCGGCAAGGGGACATCAACTGCACAATTAAATCCCGGCAAGGGTATATTTCAATAACTCTTTTTCTTTATTTCACTTTCATTTCCATGATTTATTTTATTACTTGAGCCAATGCTCTAAAGGATATAATTGTTTCATAAACCTTCATCGTTTGTTTTACAATCTGAGCCAATGCTCCAAAAGATGTAATATCTCATATTTCTTCATTATTTCACAATTTGAGCCAATGCTCTAAAGACGTAATATCTCATATTTCTTCAATTTTATTTCACAATTAGAGCCAATGCTCCAACCATCTTCTCTGCCTCAAATTCAACTCCTTTTGCTTGAACAAGTAGACTCTTATGATCCGTGAACACCTCACCCTCCACGCCATACAGGTAGTGCCTCCAAATCTTCAATGCGTGGACAATGCATGTCAACTCCAAATTATGCACTGCATAGTTCTTCTCATGAATTTTCAACTGCCTCGAAGCATAAGCAATAAACTTGCCATCCTTCATCAATACTGCACCAAGACCAATACGAGAAGCATCGCAATAGACTGTATAAGGCCCTGAACCTGTGGGCAAGACCAATACCGGTGTTATAGTCAGAGCTTCCTTGAGCCTCCGAAAGCTCGCCTCACACTCGTCCGACCATCTGAACTGGGAACCCTTCTAGGTCAACCTGTTCATTGGGGCTGCAACAGATGAGAACCCCTCCACGAATGGACGATAATAGCCTGACAATCCCAAGAAACTCCGAATCTATGTAGCTGATGCTGGTCTAGTCCAGTTCTTGACTGCCTTAATCTTCTTCGGGTCAACCTGAATACCCTCTGCTGACACGACATGACCCAGGAAAGCAACTGAACTCAACCAGAACTCAGACTTCGAAAACTTTGCATATAACTGGCTATCCTTCAGTCTGAACAACTACTCTGAGATGCTGCTCGTGCTCCTCCTGGCTGCGGGAGTATATCAATATATCATCAATCAAGACTATCACGAACGAGTCTAGATAAGGCATGAAAAATCGGTTCATCAAATCCATAAAAGCTGTAGGGAATTTGTCAACCCAAACGACATGATTAAAAACTCGTAATGCCCGTATCGAGTGCGGAAAGTTGTCTTAGGGACATCGGATGCCCTAATCCTCAACTGCTAGTACCAGATCTCAAGTCTATCTTCGAAAATACCCTGGCACCTTGAAGCTGATCGAACAAATCATCAATCCTCGTCAGTGGATACTTATTCTTGATTGTAACCGTGTTCAATTGCCGGTAATCAATGCACATCCTCATCGAACGATCCTTTTTCTTCACAAACAATACTGTAGCACCCCAAGGAGAAACACTGGGCCTAATGAAACCCTTCCCAAACAAATCCTGCAACTGTTCCTTCAACTCTTTCAACTCTGGCGGGTCCATGCGATACAGCGGAATAGAAATGGGCTGGGTGCCCAGAGCCAGATCAATGCAGAAAATGTCCCTGTCGGGTGGCATCCCCGGCAGGTCTGAAGGGAAAACTTCAGGAAACTCATGAACCACGGGCGCCGAATCAATAGAGGGAACCTCAACACTGGAATCGTGTACATAATCCAAATAAGCCAAACACCCCTTCTCGACCATAGGCTGAGCCTTCACGTACGAAATAACATTGCGGGTAGAATGGCCAGGAGTTCCTTTCCACTTCAATCGGGGAAAATCTAGTAAGGCTAAGGTCATCTTGCTAGATTTTTCCCCCGAGCACCAGGTAGTTTGCAGCATCAGGGTTCTCGTGCCATGGTACAGGCACCAAGTGTTCCACAGCCTGGCCAGCTAGAGGTGGGTAGAGGTGCTAGAGGTGGAGGTAGAGGTCATACAGGTGGAGCTCAGGCCGCCAGAAGTGGAGGCCAACCAGCAGCCGGCCGTCCCAGAGATGAGGTTCAGGGTGGTGAGGCCCAGCTCTGATGTTATGCTCTTCCAGCCAGGCCAGAGGCTGAGTCTTCAGATGGAGTTATTACAAGTACTATTCGGGTTTGTGATAGAGATGCTTCAGTGCTGTTTGACCCAGGGTCTACGTATTCGTATGTGTCCTCTTATTTTGCACCATACCTAGTCATGCCTAGTGATCCACTGGGTATTCTTGTTTACGTATCTACACCAGTGGGTGATTCTATCGTGGTCGATCGTGTCCATCTTTCTTGTGTTGTGGCGATTGGGGGTCTTGAGACCCGTGTTGATTTGTTGCTTTTAGGTATGGTTGACTTTGATGTTATATTGGGAATGGACTGGTTATCCCCATACCATGCTATCTTGGATTGTCATGCCAAGACGTCCCGGGCCCATGTCTCAAAATCGGGTAAAAGTCACAAAATATAAACACCATTCACTCACGAGTCCAACCATACCAAAATTAGCCAATTCCGATGTGCGGTCCGCACAATTCCAGGTGCGGCCGCACATACCAGCTCTTGACTGCAGTGCAGGCTTTAGTATTTTTGCTATAACTTTCTCAACAGATGACCAAATGATGACTTCTTTATCTTTATGGAAGCTAGACACGAAGGGCAACAACTTTGGTTTTTAAATAATCTCAAATTTCTTCGTAGACCAAAAGCTATAAGCATCCGAAGTCGGACTAGCTAATCTGAGAGTTCCTGAGTGCGGCCGCACACAAAATTGTGCGGCCCGCACACTCCTCTGCTGCCTGAAGTGCATTCACACACAAAATTTTGTGGTCCGCACAATTACCCTGAGGTCCGCACTTTTCTTTTGCCTCAGCACTCCAAAAATGTGTGTTCCACACTTCCAAAGATCCCCGGAACAACAATAGTGTGCCGAAAAGCCCGTACTCGCTCAAACCTCACCCCAAAACTCACCTGTGGCCCCCAGGACCTAAAACAATCCTAAAACACCATACGAACTAGCCCTCAAATCACATCAAATAACGATTAAAATCACGAATCATTCTCCGATTCAAACTTAAAGAACTTGAAACTTCCAAATTCGACAACTTATGCCAAAACCACCCAAACCACATCCGATTGATCCCAAAATTTGCACACAAGTCAAAATCAATATTATGACCTACTCCAACTTTCAGAATTAGGATCCGACCCCGATAACAAAAATTCCACTACCGGTCCAAAACTCCAAAAAATCGACTTTCGCCATTTCAAGCCTAATTGAGCTACGGACCTCCAAAAAACTATCCGGACACCCCCCTAAGACCAAAATCACCCAACAGATCTAACATAATCGAAGGAATTCCATTCTAGAGTCATCTTCATATTTTTCTGACTACGGTACAAATTCTAAGACTTAAGCTCCTATTTAGGGACTAAGTGTCCCTAAACCAAAACGAAACCTCCCGGCAAGTCAAATAGAAGAAAATCAATACGGGGCAGTAGTTAATAGGTGACCGGGGCTATTAATCTCAAAAGACCGGCCGGGTCGTTACAGCTATGAAGATTTTACCGGAAAAAACCCAAAAATTTGAAAAAACCCGAGAAAACCCGAAATTTAAAAACCTGACTTTATTTTGTTGTTTGGTTTATAAATTTATAAATCCAACACCATTGGTTTCATTTGATAATTGAAAAATCCAAAACAGCCCGACCTATGTACACCCCTACTAACAATACTCCTTGTGGTTGCCTCGTAAAAATCTTGTAAGGAAAACCCAGTGGGACAAAAACTTGTAAGGAAAAAGGAGTAATATGCATATTAACTCCACATGATGAGAGCATCAAATAACATCTTTAGGACTTCGCATTCCAATCTTGTGCACCATTTTCAAAAGACCGTTGGTAGAGATTTGATAAACAAATCAGCCACATTAACTTGAACGAATTTGTTACACCTTGAAATCATCATCCCTGATAGATTTATTGTCCTCATATGATCTTGTTGGAATAGGCATTTCAATATCTTCACATAGGAGTAAAACTCTTGCTATTATATTATCATGCTTATATTTATAGCAAGATACATATGTGCTCAAATTGCACTTAGAATGTAGCACATCATGACCAAGAATTGTATATGCTTTAAGTATTTTAAATCGTTTATCGATTATCACATAAGTATAGTCAAATAAGCCATATAAATAGACTTTAGATGCATATCAAGTTTTCATGTCATACTAGACATATAAGATAGATAAAAATGATGCACACATCATTGACTAATACTTTCAAGTGTTTGAACTGCAGGTCCAAAACTACATGTCTTTCATATGAAATCAATTCTACTTGAATTATTTCTACTTAAGATCCTCATATATTTAGCGTTATCATAGATGTCGTCGACGAACATTTTATATCGGTTTTAACATTTTTTCATAAAGACATAATATAAACATCTCTTCATTCATATATTCAGGTACTTGAATCTCTTTTGATTTTATGAAGTGTTATGTCATGTGATCTTATCACTTGCCTCCGTATTATGATTATTTTGATCATTTTCTCATCTTCTTTATCAAGAATTTTATTTGAAACCAATTTGTCTATATGCTTTAAGCATACTGTAGACTTTGTCCTTCTAGGACTTATTCTAATATAAACATTTACAGTGAGAATATAGTTACTAGTCTGTGCGCTCATCATGGACAGCCATTAAATGCGCGACAACATCTTCAAATTCCAAGCTATGCTGTTGCTCCCCAACTTTGCGACTGCTCGACTTCCGCTTCTTACACCTGGCCTCCTAGAAACGGAACCACCGCCTAGCCTCACTTCAGGATCATTCTCTGCAGCTCTCAAACCAGCAGATCACCAAGACTTCAAACTCTCCGAAGATCATCTTTTTCTAGCTGCGTTCATTATCAACACTTATCCGGTACTGAACCACCGCACCTCACAGTCTCTTCCAACCGCATTCTTCCATACTTATTCTCAATACTCTGACCCCATACAACCGAAGAAACCATAGCACCGACAAACTTAACACATTACATTCGATCAATGACGACGACTTCACGTCACAGGTGCATATCCCGCTTCACTTGAAGACACCAAGTCTTACTACTTTATCAACCCCAACCGGACCATTCATAATCCAAATGCCTTTCCTCTGCCGGAACTAAAATACCAAAATATCGAATTACATCCGTAGCACCATTTCAATTCCTCAAATTCCTGATTCATAGCAAGTGTTTCGTGACGCGTAAGATTTAGTAGGAATAAACATAGGCATAAGCCTCAATGGAATCAAATCGCAGGATGAGGAATCAAGAAGGGAAGTACTCCTAACAGCCATGTAGCCTCTCGAAGATAAGTACAGATGTCTCCGTACCGATCCACAAGACTCTACTAGACTTGCTCATGACTTGTGAGACCTAAGGGAACCTAGAGCTCTGATACCATGTTGTCACGACCCAAAATCCCTAAGGTCGTGATGGCACCGGACATCATTGTCACGCAAGACAATCATTAATTAGTCGAAATAAATTCCTGTTTAATATTTATGAAAAATCATTTCCTTTCTCTTTATTACATGTTAACTAAATAAAATCTGTCAAGTAAACCAATGGTTTGAATATTCCATCTTAGCAAACATATCCCAACACATCCCAGAACCTGGTGTCACAAGTACATGAGCAATTTCTAAGAATTTATACAATCATTACAAAGTATGTCCGAAATACAAATTGGAAAAGGAAATTTAAAATGAAAATAAATACAATACGAGGGAGACTATGTCAGCTACGGATCGCCTCCGGATGGTGCAGAACGCCTAAATCTCCAAACCAGCCATATCACTATGAAAGTACCTGTGCAATAAAAATGCACAGCAAGTGTAGCATGAGTACAAAAACAACTTTTACTCGGTAAGTCGCCCGCCTAACCTCAGAGAGGTAGTGACGAGAGGTTGAATTAGACACTCACTAAGGGCCAGCAAATTAATTAACAGCACATGATGAACACGGCAGGCATGTAAAGGTAGTAAAGCAGCAATATGTATAAGGAACTGAAATCCAAGTAAATACTGAAAGTAAACAAACAGTCACCACTTTCTCATTTTCCCCCAAATATCTTAAATAAACAATTTTCTCTTTATTTTCCACCAAATACCTTATCACCTTAAAAATCCATGAAAAGTATTTAACAATTTAGCATGCACATACGGGATAAGAACAACTTGCCTAAGCCGTCATGACAATCATCTTTGTGCACTGTCGAGGATCGAACGGCCCGTAACAAAGTGCACCTCTCAATAAAATACTCATATATATGCAATGCTGAGGGTCGAACAGCCCGAACCATAAGTGCATCTTTCAATCCGTCGTGGCGTACAACCCGCTCCCATGAGAGTGGGGGAAATAACACTCCGCTCGTGGAATGTAAATTGCGAAGCGGTCACATGCAGCCAGGCACAATCAACAGTCCACCCCGAATATGTCGGGAAAATAATTACTCAAGTAAATGACAGATTTTTCTTTTAAAAACCATAAAATAGTGTTTAAATCCTTTTTCAAAATTTATTTGCAAAGTCTAATAGTGTCCAATAATATAACTTTATCAAGTATACGATTATCCACGGAGGAAAAGATTTCTCTTCCCAGCTGATTAAGAAAATGAACTCTAGTCTTCTTTAGATTTCAAATTACTATTTTGATTATAGTAGCAGTCAAGTAATACAGGCGGGATCACGAGTATAACACATAAGGCATGCTAGTGGGTCCTAGGCTACCCGGACATGGCATAATAGTAGCTACGCACGGACTCCTGTCACCTCGTGCATACGTATCCCCCGAAGATAATAGCACATACTTAATTAATTCACCTAGGGGGACAATTCCCCCTCACAAAGTTAGAACGGAGACTTACCTCGCTTCGAATTCCATTACCGACTTCCAAGCCCTTCCGACGACTCCAACAGACGCACATCGCCCCAAAACTATCCAAATAATGGCAAACCAGTGAAAACATACTCTAATATTTGCAACAATTCCAAATTATATGATTTCGCAACCCCGCGTAGTGCAATGACCAAAATGCCCTCGGGCCCACGTGCCCGGAATCCGAAATTTCTCGAAGATATAATCTACCCATATCTCCACTAGTTCAAATATACAATTTAATCTACATTCCATGCTCAATTCGTGGTAGAAATCAAAAATACAAATTTTTAGGTCTTTCCTCCAAAATTCCAATTTTCCTACTAATTTCCATGTCTAATTCATGTATAATCCTTGTATTTAACTTAAAAAGGGGAGGAATCACTTACGTTGCAGTATATGATGAAAATCCCCCTTGGAGTCCTCCCAAAATCTCCATGCCAAGATGAAAATAGGAGAAATGACCCAAGAATCCCGTTAAAATGACACACTGCCCAGGTGACCCTCCTATGCGATCGCACAACATGCTCCACGATCGCACAGGCCAACTATGCTGGCTCACAAATTCACTCAATCCGATCGCAGCCCAACACCTACGTTTGCATAGGCCAAAGTTGTAGCCCACTTATTTCTTCTACTGTGCGTTCGCACATACCCTCGTGCGTTCGCACAAGCCAAGCCCCAGAAGGCTCCAAGCGCACACTGTGCGATCGCATACCCAACACTGCGATCGCATAGGCCAAGAATCCAGCCCTCAAATTTCCTTCATTGTGATCGCGCTCAAGGGACCGTGATCACTTAGCACACCAGATACACCAGAAGACAACAACAGCAAAACAGAGAAAAATGGTCCGAACTCACCCTGAAACACACCCGGGACCCCGTCCAATCACATGACCTAGTCCCATAACCTTACACGGACTTGATCGAGGCCCCAAATCACATCAAACAACACCCAAATCATGAATTGCACTCAAACTCAAACTTTATGAACTTTAAATTGGGTATTTAAAATCTAGCCCCTAGAAAACCCAATTTCGGACATGTACACTACCCAATTACCCCAGCCCAATACACCAGACCAACATCAAACCTCAATACCCTTAACCCATTAACCCAATCCCACACTCTTTTATTATAACCCGACCCAGAACCCTTGAATCAGGACTGTTGGTCTTCGAAACCAACGGTCCACATCACCCCAACCCTTTTTAATTAACCTAGCCCATCTAAACCCTAATCATTTCATCCAGCCCGCCATCTCTATACACTCCATATCTCATCTTCTCCCCCTCTCCTCTCAAAACCCTAGCGCTGTCACCCCAAATCCCTCTGATTCCAACCCCAAAATGGAATCAATCGTTGATTCCTTACCTTATTTGGCCCCTCCTCCTTACTGGCTACCCTTTCTTTGGTATTACCTAATTGTTTTCCTAAAATGGCAAGTTGATCTGGAGAGATTCAAACCAAAATTGGTTAAAAATCCTTAACCTGTTGTTTCCATCTGTGTTCATCATCTTTTCTGTGTAAGTGCGTATATTTTCGTATCTCTCACTGATTCGACTTAGCCCTAAAGGTTAAGGTTTCAGATTCTCTTTGATTCGAACCTAAACTGGTTCGAACTTTGATTTTAAGCATTATCTCGTCTACATTCACTTCATTATGAGTGAATCTGCCTATTCCTGTTAATTTCCTTTATTTTCCCTAAATTAGGGTTTCAGATTTTTTTCTAGTTCGATTCTTTGTTGCTTTTTGAATAACTCTGGTCTATGTTCATTGTACATAGTATGTGATTATTTTGTCCTTGTTTCTCTACTGATTTTATGGCTTAGCAAATTAGGGTTTCAGATCTGCTTTAATTGAACCAAATCTAGTTCTATTTTAATTTTCTTTTTGAATAATCTCTTATCTACGTTCATTGTATGCATTATGTACCTTATTTTACTGCCGATTTTTTGGTTTACCTAAAACTAGGGTTTGATAATTTTACTAATTTCCTTTTACTCTTTCCTTTCTCGTATGGTACTGATATTTTCCTTATTCTGCTCACCCTACCCTATTCTCATTATTTATTTACCTTATTTTTCCTAGCATCTGACTGTTGATTGATTCTATATGATACTTACCTTATTCCAAGTAGTACTTTCCTGATTACTCGTTAATTGACTAAACTCGGACTTCAATTGATTCTTGATTTATTTTCTTTCCTTATTTGTGTATTTTTAATTTATTCCCTTATTTTTTTTTGAACGATTGAATACTATTTAAACCCTTCCCTCTCTCCCCTTTAGGCAGGACTCGAACTCTTCTATTCTCACTAACACTTAGTTCTTTTACTCTGATTTTGTGCTTATTGTTTCTGGTCTTGGCCGGTTGAAAGCGAAGGCCAAGATATTCTGGAACTTAACTGTTATATCATAGTTACTTGTTTTCTTGCTTAACTGATAAACCCTAATCTCTTGTAATTTCATTCTCCATGCTTTCATAATATATGTTGCTCTACCAGCATGTTTAAATTCCGAGTATGATTCTGCCCTTATGCTTCTATGACTTTGTCTAATCATATGGTTAATATTGTTCGTTTAAGATTAGCTATTTTTGAATAATATGATTCTTCCTACAAGCTAGCTTAATGTTTAACTTGTTACATGCACTATTTGCTGATCTTGCACCTGTTCTGAACTTAGCATCTTTATGATACCATTAACTTGAAATTGGTCCATTAATCCTAACCTCACAGATTTCTATGGTTACTTAATGTGTCTTGCCCAAATTGTTCACCCAAACTGTTTGCCTTAACATGCTTCTTGTTTACCTTGAAAATGGTAATTACAATTACATTCGATTACGTGACTCTAAAAATACGTGATCTATTTTAATACCAATTATTTAGGCAGTAGATGTTGAGCGTGAAGTGAGAAAAATTAAATAAGAGCAAAAGGAAACGGATTACGTAAACCTGGTAACGGAGAGACCGGTCTCGAGGGTGGTCGGAAGGGTCTCGAGGGTGGTCGGAAGGGTCTCGAGGTCGAGTCTTTAAAAGCTTGACTAGGGGCTATCAATAACAATATAACAGTATTGAATGCCTTAAGAATGGCCTATTTATGATCAATAACAAGTAATAAATGAAGAATAATTCAAGAACAGAATAAATGAGAAGCAATAATCAATGAAGCAATTGTAGAGAATATTTTAGTTAGAAAGCAGAGGATGTTCTTGTTCTTGTATTGAATGTCATATGTGTTACAAAGTGACAAAAGTCCTCTTTATCTATGAGGGAAAATCCCAACATAGTACATGTTTAATTAAAGCAAATAGATATGGCTGGTACATCCATTTAATGCCATACTACGGGCTTGTACTATTTTGTGTATTTTGTAAGCTTTAACCACGTGCCCTTTGGAAATTTCCCCCCTTTCCATGTTGACCTTCGACTTATTATGCCTCGAGGTCGAGGACCTTAGATATGCCCCCTCGATCCGAAACTTGAACCTTCGAGCCTTCTGAGCGTCAAAATGACCATAAAATCAGGCTCTCTGATTATAGTCGTATACAGATAGTCTTCGCGTTTCTTAGAATGAAGAGATAAGAAACGGTCTTGACCTTTTTCCTCTTTGACACTCCTATTATGACGTCAGTTGCTTCAGAGCATTAAATGATGTGACATGAAAAGCTGTGCAGAGGTCGCTGTCAACACAATCCTCAAGAATCCCATGAACCATCATAGGTTCGACTCTTCCTCTTCAAGCATGCTAAGGGCCTCTATAAATACTACAATCACTTGCCTTTTCATAGTTTTGCATCTTCTTCATCTTCTCCAAACATTCAAATTTCAACTAAGTGCTTTCCATTCTTATCTTCTACCTGTGTACGTTTTTTCGTCTTCTCACTTCAAAACTCGATAGTTATCATGAAAAAAACTTCCATAACGGTTCCACAAAAGGAGGGAGCTTCTTCTTCATAACGCCCGTCTAAGGGCAAGTTAAAAATTCCTCCTACCATCGAGCAATGCATCACTGGACCTTTCGACACCATTTCGGACTTTACAATAGAAAAACCCCCTTCTACACGGGGTTGATGTGAGCCCATGTTCCGATACATAAGTGTTGTATCGGATATAGAGAGGGTAAAACTTGACCGCCGCTGGGGGGAGGTGGATCGAGTAGATATCTCTACCGCTTTCGAAAGCATATTCACACACAAGGCTGGCTTTCTCAGTGTATATACATATCCCTTCACCTTAGGCCCCGTCGATTATTCCTCTCCACCGATCGCCCCTGTGATTCTTGATTTTTGTCATCAATACCGAATGACAGTCGATCAGATCTATCCTTCTTTTTGGAGGGTTGTATATATGTTTCAACATATCACCAACATGGTCGAGGGAATGACTTTCACCCTCGACCATTTGATCAGATTGTAAAGCCCTCGACTCTTCCGCGGGGGCCTTATTAAACTCCACCGCCGATCCACCAAGGCGATCCTCGCCTGCATCGACGAGGACAGAGATCGGGGATGGATGAGCCGATTTGTTAGAATCAGAACTTCGGACATCACCCCCACTGACAGAATGCCATTCCCGGAGGAATGGAATATGAAACGTAAGCACCCCTGAATTGAGAATGCTTCGCTATCTCTTTCTCTTTCATCTAATTTTCTTCTAATTGTGCAGCCACTGCTTGGTTTCCCGATGCGGTCCAGGACCTTCCGGGGTGGATCAAATGTTTAGACTCCACTTACCCATACAACAAACGCGTATGGCGCGAGCTGGCCAAAACACAATGGTAGGCTAAGAACCATGGTACGCTCTTATTTCTATTGTTTTTTCATTCTTCGTAAGAATTTTTGATGGTGATGTTTTTTGATGTAACATGTTTGTGCAAGCCTTGGTGAAGGCGTGTTGATGAGGCCGCCCCCACCTGGTGAGGAAGAGGCCCCGAAGACCACCAAGGATAAGAAAAGAAAGATGCCCCACATTTTTATCTTCAGTTGCAATGCTCGGTGTTGATTGACCTACTTTCTATTTTTCAAATTAGGTAGAAGGACGCCCTGGTGGAGCGGCTTCGAGAGGAGGTTGCGGCCAAGGACGCCGAAATCCTAGAGCTGGCTCGGCTGAATGATGTTGCAGCGTCGGAGAGGGAGGTGCTTCGGGGGAAGCTACCCTCGGTTCAAGACCTTCTCCGAGGTGCTCAGGAGGAGGTTGTTGCACTATCTGCGGACAATTCTGAGGCCAATGAATATATACCCTCATACAAGATAGATGTTGTTGCTGCGAATGATCAGGCCAGGGAGATATCCGAGAAGGCCGCACAGAAGCTGGCTCGGGCAGTTGCTTATGCCCGTACACAAGCCAGGAAGCAAGCCCTCGAGGAAGTGATAACCAAGGGTGTCACATGTCGATCTCTCTGCCGAGATCGAAGAGGCCAGGGCCGTGGAGGAGGAATTAGTAATGCCAAGTACATCGGATGAGGGCTCTGAAAGCGGCTCAGACAGCAGTGAAGGTGAAGAGTAGATTTTCCTCCTTTTTTTATTTTCCCTTTTTCTATATATAGGATCCTTCGGGGGAAAGTTTTTTAAAAAACACCTCTGTAAATATATTTTTTGAAATAGAATATCTTTTGCCACATATCGCACAAATTTTGTCCCATAATGCTTATGAACTATTGACTTTTATGCTTCGTTCTTAGCTCCTCGGAACTCGCACTTGCAATAGTAGCTCCCCTCGAGATCGGACACCTTCTCGAGGCTAGGTCGCCATGTGAGTTTTGATCCGTCGAATGTCATATGAAGGTATCACTTATGTGACGTGACCGTGAAGTGACTGAGGTGGCTCCATCGATACACTTCCCTAAACGTTATGACGACTTTGTCAGAAATTGAATGGCCTTCAAAGTAGTTGGTTATCCACCTTTATCTCTATATATATTCTTGCTTCTTCTTCATTCTAACTCTTGCATATTTGCAATAACTTAGCTTTCCTTTCAACTTTCTCATCCCTTTCCCATTTTTGTGAAAACTGGTTTCATTCCTTCTTATTTATCTCTACTTGAGTAGTTATGCCTGTCGTGCACGAATCTGTTTAACAAGAGAGGGAAATTCTTCCCCTGCTCCTCCCATGGCCGGTGGTACACATCCGGCGTATGGTGAGTTGACCTCGTACTGCTTCACTCCAAAGAAAGACTTTGCATTAGAGAAACCCTTCGATGCCCCGGGCCATCGAGAGCATGCTTCGAGGTTCGTCCGATCGATAGAAGAAAACCACCTCGAGGCCGTGAGGAGAGACTGTGGCTGGGGGGAAAATGTGATGCTGCAGATACCCTCTCGAGAAGAGAACGTCATGACTTATGTAGAGGGACTCTTGACTGTTTATACGTACCCGTTCACATTAAGCCCCTCGACCGACTTGTGCTTGAATTCTTCAAAAGGTACCGAGTCACCCTGGCACAGATTCATCCGTCCTTTTGGCGGATAGTGCTGATGATGAGGTATTTTACCGAAAAGGCTGAGCTTGAGTTTACCCTCAGCCACCTTATTATATTATATCAGCCTTAGCATTGTCGAGGCCTGATTGTGTTACGGCGCCGGTCCACCAGGCCTTTCATTGCCAGCAATGATGAGGACCGAAATAGAGGATGGATGAGTTGGTTTGTTCGAGTGAGGACCATCGATATCATTCCAGCTGAGAGTTCCTGCCATTTTTCGAAAAATGGAACTTCAAACAAAAGTGCCGTGTCGTACCTTAGTGTCTTTTGTTCTTATCAATTTATAAGAGTGTTCCTTTTTCTCTTTGTCAGTGGCCCTGTGGGTGCTGAGGGAGGTCCCTGATCTTGCGGACTGGACTCAGAGGCTGACAGCTTCCTCAATATATGACGAACGCAAGTGGAGTGATCTCTCGAAGGGCAGATGGGAAGAAAATCTCCATGGTATGAGCCGTGTGATATCCATTTTGATGAACGTTTTTTTTTTGTATGTACTAACTCTGTTACCACAGGTGTTGGTGGGTTTTCTGAAATGAGACCGTGCCCCTTCGAGGAGAGGGAAGGCTCGAGGGAGGACAATAAGCGAAAATGATCCTCTATAGATGAGATCATTCTCAATGAGGCAGGGCATTCTTGGAGGCATAAAGGAGATGTTGTTGCTAAGGAGAGCTTTATATACATCGGTCATTCTGCAAACATCAGCTCTCCTAGTGAGGATGATTCTTTGTCTACGGCCTGAGCTGGGGGCCCTTCCGAGGTTGCCGATTTTGTCAGGCCTAAGACCTCTAATTTTGAAGAAGAGGTTCCCCGAAAGAGAAAGAGCAAGAGTTCTCAACCATCGTCTGCTTCTGCCCTCGAAGGTACTTCGAGGGATGCTCAGGACCAAGGGCCGCCCGGACCAAGTGAGGTTTTTAGCGGGCATACCCCTATTGAGAGCGGTTCAACTGGGGCCAGGCCGGTAGATGCATGTTCAACTTTTAAGGAGGTCCAGTGGCTCTGTTCCGAGGTGAGTTTTGATCAGCCTTGCTGGTTTTTTAGCTATGAATCTTCTCTTTGAACTGAAGTTTCTCTTTTGTAGGTTTTTGACGAAATCAAGTTCGAGCTGCTTTGTTGTGAGACCCGGTTGCGGGAAGCTTTGGGCAAGGAAAAATCTCTCAAACTTATCTGCAATAAGAAGACAAAAGAGCTGATACATCTTCGGGTGGAGATGCATCGGAGTCGGAATTGTAAAGGCAATCTTGAGCTTCAGGTAAACCTTACCCTGAAGAGGTACGTGTTCCTTCCTCTCTTTTGGGAACTAATGCTTTGGTGCTTTAGCTGCAGGGAGAGATAGAAGCGTTGGAGCGCCTTTGGGGAGAAGTCGGGCAAATTAGTTCTGAATACCAAGCGTTAAAGGCACAGATAAGTGTATATGTTGCAGCCTAAAGGAATTCTTTGGCCAAGGCTGTTGCCCTCGAGATACAACTTTCTAATGCTCGAGAATATAGATCAATTCAGTCAAGCAAGATTGCTAAGCTCGAGACTGATCTTCTAAATCTGAAGGTTGAGGTCGTGGACGCTCGGGCTGAAGCTAAAGAAGTTTGAACGAAGGCCGATAAGAAGGTGGACGTTTTTTGAAATATGATATCGATGCTCGGACTGAGCTGAGAGGAGATTTCGATAGAGAGAGGATGGGCAATGAGTATGTCCGATGCAAGGCTCGGAGGGAGACCCTCGAAGAGATACATGCTAGGGGCTTTTACCTTTCGGAAGAGATAAAGCAGGCCGAGGCGGACGAGATCGACGCCAAGTTTTTCCTTTCTTCTTGAGATGATGGTAATATTTGAAGGTCTCCACGGGAGCTGGTCCTGAGGGGCCTTTGAGGGAGCTGGTCCTGAGAGTAGACTAGATTTTCTGCTTTTTTTTTTGCATAAGACTCCTGTGGGAGTGTTGTAAATATGTATTTTTAATGCACATATATATATATATATATATGAAAGATTTTTTGGTTTGATTTGCTTGTCGATAGTTAGCCCGATGAATTGGACCTTGAGATGAAACCCTTGGGGTCATAAATTGGCCCCGAGGATTTTTAAGCTGACGACTTGGGCTCTTACGCTTTAGGTCGGTACGACCTTCAGTGTAGCTGGCGACTTAGGCTCTTACGCATTTGGCCCTGAGGCATTTTAGTTAACCGTGTCAGGATTAGTCTCCGAGTCGGGTTTTGGCTCGAGCTCAACGGCCCTCAGGTTTTCAAATCAGCCCTGAGGCGCTTTGGGCTAGTATGACCTGTAGCTGGCGACTTGGGCTCTTACGCTAAGCGCTTTGGTTAACCATTTTGGGCTTAGTCTCCGAGTCGGGTTTGGACTCTCCAGTTTTCAAATCAACCCTGAGGCGCTTTAGGTAATGACATGTAGCTGGCGACTTGGGCTCTTACGCATTTTTGGCTCTGAGGCGCTTTGGTTAACAAATTTGGGCTTACTCTCCGAGTCGGGTTTTAACTCGAGCTCAACATCCCTCAGGCTTTGAAATCGGCCCTAATGCGCTTTAGATCGGTATGACATGTAGCTGGCGACTTGGGCTCTTACGCGTAAGGTTGATACGACCTTTATTGTAGCGGGTGACTTGGACTCTTACGCTTTAGGTCGGTACGACCTTTGATGTAGCTGGTGACTTGAGCTCTTACACTTTAGGTTGGTATGACCTTTAACCAGTTCATTTCAAAGTTTTTTGAAGTAATTGGAGGTTTGTGATTTTATGGCAATAGTCGAGCATCTCCGAGTCACGTTAGTTTGGCCGGAGCCTTATGACGGTGGTCATTGTATTTGGCTGTAGCCTTTTAATCCCCGAGTGACATAGCCACGGCGTCTATATCGAGGGTATGCCTTTTGGCTCTTACAAGTTTGATATATAGCCTTGACTTTGATTTGGGTTTATGCCTTTTTAAAGGTCGTACAAATTTGTGCATGCCTTACTTGAGGTTACAGTTTTGATGTTACCTCATGGAGGGCTTACGAGTTTGAAGTTTCCAGCCAAGGGGTCTTACGTCCATGAGTCCACTGTCGAGGTTAGTCCTTGAGTCAGAATTGATATTGCCTCATGGAGGGCTTATGTCATAGATATTGCCACTTGGAGGGATTATGAGTTTGAAGTTTTCGGCCCTGAGGTCTTATGACTTCTAGTTTTTGGTGACTTGATGGAGTGACTGTCAAGGACAATTCCTGAGTGCTTGATAAATTTTTGGCCCTGGGGATTTCTCTTGTGAAAATAGCAAACTTCTTTTATGTGTGAAATGTTTTGATGATAAAAGGTACTTCTCTGATTACATAGTACAATTATACATGTTTTTACCATCGAGGGTTCGATTAATCTATGCGGACACGGTTCATTCGACCGTTTGGTTAGATACATCATTCTTCTGTCGAGACACTCTTTGGCATATTTCAGTGATCTCCTGGGGGGATGCCCCTCAGTATTCGAGGTTGATCGAAGAGAAAACTTGAATACTAGGTGAGTTCTCCTTAGGTAGCATATGGATATTGCCTCGTTAAAAACCTCGCCGGTAAAACCCTTTGGGATAAAATATGACGTGAGGGAAAAAAAGCGGAACGCATGCTTTAAAACCCAAGGCCTTCAAGTTGGGGGGTGCTTCGACTCATTTCAATCGAACACCTGCACACAGGTTAGCGTAAAGTGTGAAAGAAAAAGGGAGAGGTTGTACCTTAGTTTCAATGACGCTCGAGCCTTGATATGCTTTGGTTATCTATTCCGAGGACACGGCACAGTCCTTTGTTCGTTCCTACAAGGATGTAGTTTGTGATTGTTATTTGGTTGTTTGCTTGTTTTTTGGCTCCTTGGATGTAGAAGGTTTCGGTGCCACATTGTGTACTACGAACATTTCTTTAGATGCGTGCTGCTCTCCATATACTATTTTTACTCCATCCTTTGTAGGAAACTTCATTATTTGATGAAGAGTTGACGGCACCGCCCTCGTATTTTGAATCCATGGCCTTCCAAGAAATGCATTGGACCTCATGTCACCTTCAATAACATGAAACTTGGTATCCTGAATTGTGATGGCCACGTTTAATGGGAGGATGATTTCCCTTTTCATTGTCTCGCTTGCCATGTTGAATCCGTTGAGGACTCGAGAGGCAGGCACAATCTGGTCGAGTAACCCGAGTTTCTCTACCACCCTCGACCGAATTATGTTGGCCGAGCTACCTGGATCCACGAGCACACGTTTAATTTGATATTTATTCAAAAGAAAATAAATTACTAGTACATCATTATGAGGTTGACATAAGGTTTCGATTTCCTCTTTGTTGAATGAAAGGGCGTCTTCAGGTATGTAGCTCCGAGTTCACTTTTCCCTAGTGAAGGATACTTTCGTTTTCTTAAAAATGGGTCCCTGAGGGACGTCGTCTCCACCAATAATATTATGGATGATGTGTCGTGGTTCTTCTGTTTCATTTTTCTTATTTGCTTATCTTTCCTGAAATTGGTTTTTAGCTCGGTCGCTGAGGAATTCTCGAAGGTGCCCTATGCTGATTAGTCGGGCCACCTCTTCTCGAAGCTGTCTACAATTGTTAGTCCTATGACCGTGGGTATCTTGATATTCACATATCCAGTTGGGGTTCCTCTGCGAAGGATCTGATAGCACGGTCTCGGCCACCTGGTGTCCCAGATCTTACTTATGGCCGATATGATGTTTGAAACATCGATGTTAAAGTTGTACTTAGATAGCCGAGGTGCCTCTACCGGCCTTCTGTGCCTGTCGAACCCTACTTTGTTCAAGAGTCCCCGAGGATTCGTTCCTCGGTCCATCCTTTGGTCACTTCGAGGTACGTTACGTCTCGGGATATTTCTCCGATTTTCTATGTACGGTTGATCCCTTTCTTTGTTTGGACTTGACTCTCTTTCTGTGGGCCTCGATTCCTTTGCTAAGATTCTGATAGGATACACGGAGCCCAAGGGGGCTTCCAATTGGTCATCCTCGACCCTGATCTTCGACTGGTACCTGTTGTGCACATCCGCCCAAACTATGGTGGGGTACTTGATTAAATTATGCTTCAATTGTTTTGAAGATATCGAGCTTCGCTCATTCAAGCCCTGAGTGAAGGCTTGTACCGCCCAATCATCAGAGACCGGTGGTAATTCCATTCGTTCCAATTGAAAGTGGGACACGAACTCCCTTAACATCTCATTCTCCTTTTTCTTGATTTTGAAAACATCTGATTTCCTTATAGCGGCCTTGATGGCACCAGCATGTGCTTTCACAAAGGAGTCTGCCATCATGGCAAATGAATCTATCGAGTTTGGGGGAAGGTTATGATACCACATCATAGTCCCTTTGAATAGTGTTTCCTCGAATTTTTTCAATGAACGGATTCAATCTCTTCGGCTCTCAGGTTGTTCCCTTTCACAGCACAAGTGTAAGCAGTAATGTGCTCATTGGGGTCCGAGATTCTACTGTACTTCGAGAGATCGGGCATTCTGAATTTCTTCAAGATAGGCATCGGAGCTGCACTTGATGGGAATGGCTTTTGCACGAACGTTTTTTAATCTACACCCTACAGAATCGGGGGTGCGCCCTGGATATAATGGACCCTCGAGTTGTAGGTCTCCAATTTTTTGTCGTTAGCTTCTATCTTCTTTTCGCCTGATTCAATACTCTTTGCGAGGTCTTCGAGTATTTTCATAATAGTGGGGTTGGCTGCTGACCCATTATTGCTCAATCTTTTTGGTGCTTGTTCGACTCGAGGAGCCGTTTCTGATGGTTCTGTGCTTGGGATTCTCTGATGGCTTTGTAGCTGAGCAATAGCCACCTGTTGTGCCTGCAATATTTCAAAAATGACATGAAGGCTAACTTCCTTTTCCCTTTGAGCAGGGGCTCCCTGTACTTCATGTCAGTCTCCTTCACAAACGCTTATGTCTGTATGAGAGCTCACATTGACATGTTGAGCGTTGTGTGAGCCTTCATCGACAAGAATTTGCACCGGTGCCCCTTCAGGGTTTTGCGGTGGCACACCGGCACCTGAAGCAGCTGCGCCATTCTATCTGTGGTCCTCAGGACCGTTGTTTTCATGTGCGTTTACTGAGTTAGAAATTTTCTGACCTGAAATTGAAGATTCTTGGACAAGAAAAAGTGTGAAGAATAACTTGTATTTTTAGAAAACCAGCACTAAAACGATCACTATTATTTTTATCCCCACGGTGGAAGCTAAACTGTTTACCCTGAAAATGGTAATTACAATTATATTTGATTATGTGGCTCTAAAAATACGTGATCTATTTTAATACCGGTTGTTTAGGCAGTAGATGCTGAGTGTGAAGTGAGAAAAATGAAATAACAGAAAAAGGAAACGAGATTACACAAACCGGGTAACGGAGAGACTGGCCTCGAGGGTGGTCGGAAGGGCCTCGAGATCGAGTCTTTAGAAGCTTGACTAGGGGCTATCGATAACAATATAACAGTATTGAATGCCTTAAGAATGTCCTATTTATGATCAATAACAAGTAATAAATGAAGAATAATTCAAGAACAATAAATCAATGAAGCAATTGTAGAAAATGTTTTAGTTAGAGAGCAGTGGATGTTCTTTTTCTTGTTCTTGTATTGAATGTCATATGTGTTACAAAGTGACAAGGTCCCTCTTCATATATGAGGGGGAATCCCAACATAGTACATATTTAATTAATGGAAAGAGATATGGCTGGTATAGCCATTTAATGCCACGGTACGGGCATGTATTATTTTGTGTATTTTATCAGCTTTAACCATGTGCCCCTTGGGAATTTCCTTTCCATGGTGACCTTCGATTTGCGCTTCCTTGAGGTCGAGGACCTTCGATATGCCCCCTCGATGCCAAAACTTGAACCTTCGAGCCTTCTGAGCGTCGAAATGACTATAAAATCGGGCTCTCCGATTTTAGCCGTATACACTTCTGTGATTAAGCAATGGTTGTCCTAAATGTCAGCATGCTCACTTAGTATAATTAGGTCTCTTTGAAGCTATGTACTTTGAAATCTTTTCTATTTTCTGAATGCAATTCTATGTTTTAAACCTTGTTTATTTTGTAATTAAACTATTTTGAAATCTGCCCCTACTTCCTTTCTACATGCGAATTTTTAAAACCTCTACTCTTAGTACCTTAGGTTCTCAACCACCCCAGTGTGAGCACTGCTTAGGGTCCACATGAGACTCTTATGAACTCTGACACACTGGGAATTGGTTCCTAATCTCTTGTGAGCTATCTTCTAAATGTTTGGTTCTGGTGTGAGCATTACCCAGGGTCCTTGAATCCCTTGGGAACTTTGACACATCAGAAACCTAGTTCTAATGTGCTATGGGTGAATCACTATGCTGTACATCAAAATTGTTATGGTTGGAAGGCCAGGTTCTCAGGTTTATTTGGGCCTAATGAAGGTTCCCTATAGCATATGTCACGACCCAAAACCCATAAGGTCACGACCCAAATTATTAATTTAAATAATTCCCGGGTTTAACAATTATGAAAAACATTTCCTTTCACTTTATTACAAAAATCTGTTAAGTAAACACAATGATTTGAATAGTCCTATTTTAACAAATATATCCCAACACATCCCAGAACCCGGTGTCACAAGTACATGAGCAATTTCTAAGATATTTACAATTTCTATAAAGCTTGTCCGAAATACAAGTGGACAAAGAAATTTAAAATAATGTAATACAGTATGAGGAAGACTCTGTCAGCTGCGGATCGCCTCCGGATGATGCAGCTCGCCTAAGTCTCCAATCCTCCACATCACTATGAAAGTACCTGTGCAATAAAATGCACAGCAACTGCAGTATGAGTACAAAAACAACGTGTACTCAGTAAGTCGCCCGCCTAACCTCAGAGAGGTAGTGACGAGAGGTCAAATTAGACACTTGCTAAAAGTCAATCTAGAATATTCAAGTGAGACCCTAAGCATGAATGTCATAGACAATTTATCAAAATTCAGGAATAAATAATATCAACTCCTTCCACATTTAACACCTTAAGTCTTCGTCGTTTCAGTGACAATTTAAATCATAATCCGGGATAAGAAACATCAGAATTATTCACATTTTACACATAAATTCCTCCTTCCGCATAACTGGACATTAAAACTTCCTTAGGCCGATAAACATGCATAAATCACAGCAAATACGCAGTAACTAATCATGCGCCAGCAATGCCGAGGGTCGACGGCCCGAACCAACATAAACATAAATTGTGCACTGCCGAGGGTCGAACGGCCCGAACCATAGATGCATCTATTTGTCCTGCTCGCGAATCGATCATGCGACGCGGTTATACATAAAATAATAAGGCTATCCTGCTCGCGAATAATACCTGCGACTCAGGTGCTCCTATGAATACACACAAATACAGGTTCATCCTGCTCGCGAATCATACATGCGACTCAGCACCCGAAGTTACACATGTCCACACAATAAATCCCCATTTTTATCAAGAAAGCAGTTTTTCTCAGGAAAGTGGTAAAATTCTTTTTAAAAGGGACATGAAATGTAGCTCTTAAATCTTCGTTTTGAAACTCATTTTCCAAGTTTAATGATATTTCCATAATATAACCCTATCAGGTACAGAATTACGCACGAAGGAATCAATCCCCTTTCTAGACGATTAACAAAATGAACTCTAGTATTCTTTTTAGATATCCATTTACAATTTCGATTATATTAGCAGTTTAGTATTACAAGCAGGATCACAAGTACAACACGTAAGGCATGCTAGTGGCTCCTAGACTACCCAGACATGGTATAATAGTAGCTACGCACGGACTCCCGTCACCTCGTGCGTATGTAGCCCCCGAAGATAATAGCATATACTTAATTAATTCACCTAGGGGGACAATTTCCCCTCACAAAGTTTGAAAGGAGACTTACCTCGCTTCGAAATTCCATACCCGACCTTCAAGCCCTTCTGATGACTCCAAACGGACGCACAACGCCCCAAACTATCCAAACAACGACAACTCAATGAAACCATACTCTGATATTTGCAACAATTACAAATTATATAGTTTCCCAACCCCTCTTAGTGAAATGACCAAAATGCCCTCAGGCCCACGCGCCCAGAATACGAAATCTTTCGAAGATATACCCTACCCATAGCGTCACTAACTCAAATATTCATGCTCAATTTGTGGATAAAAATCCAATTTCCATTTTCTAGGTTGCTTTAAGATTCTCCAAATTTCCAATCAATTTCCATGCCTAATCCATGCATATAATCTTGTATTTAACTTAGAAGCATGAAGGAGTTACTTACCTTGACGTTGCATGAAGAAACTCTCCTCTAGCAGCTCTCCTAAAATCGCCTAAGCCATGAGAAAAATGAGAAAATGAACCAAGATCCTTGTTTTAAAACATTCTGACCAGGACTATTTTTGCACCTACGATCGAGTCCTCGCACCTGTGCTTCCGCAGGTGCGCCAAAGAGCCCACACATGCGTCTTCCTTCTCCTCCAGCTGGATCCGCACATGCGACCCATTGCCCGCATCTGCGCCTTCGCAGGTGCAGAAATTCCATCGCACCTACGATCCCAACCAAGCCAGGTCATTCTCGCACCTGCGGCGCCAAAGCCGCACCTGCATCCAAATCCTCGAAGGTGCGGCCACACCAGATGACAGCAATTCCAGCCTTCTTCAAACTTTCAACTTGATATGTTAACCACCCGGAATCCACCTGAGGCCCCCGGGAGCCCGTCCAATCATACCAACCTGTCCCAAAACATAATGCGGAATTGCTCAAGGCCTCATATAACATCAAACAACATCGAAACCATGAATCGTACCCAAACCCCAATATTATGAACTTAGAATGTCCAACTTCTACATCCGATGATGAAACCTATCAAATCACGTCCGATTGACACAAAATTTTGCACACTAGTCATATTTGACATATGGACCTGCTCCAACTTTCGGAATCGCATTCCGACCCCGATATCAAAATTTCCACTTCCGGTCGGATTTCTACAAAAACCTTCAAATTCCTATTTTTTTAGCCAAATGACTTCAAAATGACCTACGTACATCCAAATTCACTTCCGATTGCGCTCCCATCTCCAGAATCACCATATGGAGCTATTCCTGGACTCGAAATCCCAAACAAACATCAACATCACTGAAATACGCTTCAAGCCAAACTTAGGAAATTTCTTCAAAACTGCTGACTTCCACAATATACGCCGAAATGCTCCTGGGTTATCCAAAACCCGATCCGGACATACGCCCAAATTTGAAATCATCATACGAACCTGCTGGAACATTCAAATCTCGGTTCGTAGGTCGTTTACTCAAAATTCTAATCTTTGTTGATTCTTCCAACTTAAGGCTTCTGAAATGAGAATTTTCGTTCCAAATCAACTCTAAACATCCTTAAATTCAATTTAGACCACGCCCTCGGGGAATAATACCTGAAACGAAGATTCTCCCGACCTCAAACCGCTGAACGACATGCTAGATCTCAAAACGACCGCTCGGGTCGTTACAGTATATCTTATTACTATTGTATAATTCATTTGCTATTCTGGTCTGTAATAACTTTGTAATAAACATATTCTGGGGATATATCGTAAAGTTGGGTGGTTTTCTTATTTCCTTTTGTTAAACTGGGTAGAAATCCTGCCTATAGGGTTTCAGCTATGTTGTTAGTTCTGTTCATTTGGTAAAAACTATATGAGTTCTATATTTGTGCCTGGAAATCCTGCCTAGGGGACTTTCGTTGATATTGATTCTGAATTCTATATATGCATATTAGAGATCTTGCCTATAGGGTTGATTTTAAAATTGCATTAGAAATCCTTCCCATAGGATCTATCGATATGTCCAACAAACATGCATTAGCAATTTTGCCTATAGGATCCCAGTGTTTGATTTAATTATTTTCTGGCAATATGTATAATTTTTGCCTGCATTACTGCTCACTAGATATCATGTCTATAAGATTAAATCAATTCAATAATAGATACCATTCCTATTGGACTAAAACCAGTTTCTAACCTAGAAATCATGCCTATAGGACTTAACTCAGTACAGTAATTAGAAAGCATGCATATAGGATTAAAAAGGGAAATAAAACATGTCTCTATAAAGTTAAAATCAATGCTACACCTAGAAATCATGTCTATAGGTATGTAACCATTAAACTTGTAGAAATCATGCCTATAGGATTCCATTAATTGGTTCTGAATTCAATCGCCATATTCAATCACTTAGGCAATATAGTTGTAGGACTTAATAATAATTCTGGGTTTATATTTGTGATGTATTTCTACCTGAAGTGCCCAGATTATACTGAATAAAAATAGTAGGCATACAACAGATCTTAATACTCGCCTTAATAAAACTGCCTTTGCACTCTTTTCTCACATAGATATCCTGCCTATAGGGCGTTAAAGTTAATAGAGTTTTCTGATTCGATTGCATGCATTTGTTTTTTTATGTGTGGAGGTCAATATGAGCCTATATTTGATTTTTATCTGAAAGTCCTAATTGCTTTTGCTTGTCGACTAGATTTTTACCTTTTTGAGAAACATATGCTGGGTCAGAACTATCCCAAATAAAGGTCCTAATACCTCCATGACCGTAGATAAGAGACGGGTAGTACACGCATAGGGAAAGAGCTAGAATCAACTAGAACGCTTAGGTAACAACTTAAAGATAGTAATCGGGTAGTAAGGAGATGATAGTCTATGTTCTAAATACTATGAGTAACACCCCAACTTGAGGGAGTTACAAAGTATTGTACGGGGTGATCCTATAGGATAAAAAACTTAGGACCCCCCCCCCCTTTTATTCCTGTTTTAAAATAAATCGAGTATTTTATTTGCTCGAATTGCTTTCTTTTCCTTGGACTAATTCGCTTAATGTAAGTCCGGCTAGGTCCCGCCGTTGTGGACCTCGAGGGGTGCCTAACACCTTTCCCTCGAGGTTATTTGAGCCCTTACCCTATCTGTGGTGATGTACACTGGTAATATGAGTGATCGGATCTAGGTGCCCTTACGCACATTAATCCGTTAGGTGGAGACTCTCTCAATTCCAATTCCCTATCCTCTCAAAATAGGAGTGGTCCAAAAAATGTCGAAACCCGATTTTGCGAGAAAAAGGGGGCGCGACAGCATGGCGACTCTGCTAGGGATACTTTTAGGCTCTTACCATAACGAACCTGTTTTGTGAATTATTCTTTAAACATGTCTTCATTATTCCGTTAATACTTGCACACCCCTTCCCCTTCCCACTCTATGTGAATTTGTTTGCCTATGTTCATTCATTTATGATTTCTCCTCCCTGTTTACTACTTTTTACTATGGAAACTGACTTGTCTCTTTGTTTTCTTTCTTAAATTCCCTTACAATTATTAAATACTGCATTTTATCATTTTTCATCGTGCAAATACTTGACAACGTATTATTTTATTTTTGCATAAATCATGCTCAACACATATTCCACTCCTGCGTAATTAATACCATAGCAACACTTGTTGAGTGTCTGCGCTCTTCCTATATCACCCTTCTTGAATTTGGAAAGGCTTATTTGCGGTAAAACTAGTCGATCAGTGGTATAGTCGACGGTTCAGTGCCTTTCCCCCTCAAGTTGTCCTTTTGAGGGTACCAGTCTACACCTCTATAGAAACCTTACTGATAATAATTGTGCATGCATCATGGTCAAACCTAGCCTGGTTTAGTATGTTGTCCGCATGATAACCCTTTAAATAAAGCCGTGTCCAAAGTCTACCGGGGTTTCCATAATCCCAACGGACGCACCACGATCTGTGCATTCTTTGGAGAAATAATTGTTGATATGCTAATCATTAATGTATAAATAGTCGAATCCGGAGGGGTAAAGGATATAACCTTGTTTATTTTGCAGAAAATGAGGCACGAAGTCCCCAGGTTCAGCATGGTCCGAGATATACCACCGTTATTGCTAGATTGGTAGGAGGACCTTTCGTCAAGTGACAAAAATCATGTGAAAAGGGTCCTCGAAAACTTACCTTCCTTATTAGACATCCAACCAAACAACATGTCTACTGAAGCTGCTACTATGTTCTGGGATAGAGAAAGGGTTGTATTCCATTTTGGAAACATAGAAATGACTCCTCTTTTGGAGGAAATAGGGGGATTCACTGGACTACCTTGGGACAGTACTGGTTTATTGGTACCGGAAAATCGCACCCCCAGGGGATTTTTGAAAATGATGGACTTAAGAAAGAACGACGACTTGGTATGTTTGAAGAAGTCCTACATACCTTTTGACTTTCTTTATGAATGATACAGACACAACAAATCTTACTGTATCTTTTATGACGAGTTCTCCATCACCTCCATGGGTTGGATTCATCGTAGGGTTTTCGTGTTAATCATCTACTTTTTGGGTATGATAGTGTTTCCAAGAAAAATGGACATGATTCACACCAGACTGACCATAGTAACCAAAGCCTTAATGGAGGGAATCGAGGGACAAACGTACACTATTGTTCCTATGATCATAGCAGAAATATATCGGGCTTTGGATCGTTGCCAGAAAGTGTTCAAATATTTCGAGGGTTGTAATTTGCTGCTATATATTTGGTTGCTGGAACATCTCCAAAGAGGCCACTACCGCCAAGAGTTTCCACGAAGACCATAGAATGATCACATAGCTTTCCATCACCCCAAAAGAATGACATTTATCGCAGACAGGTTTGCTCAACCAGAGAATGCTACATAATGGGTACAGTTTTTTGACAATTTGACCGAGGACCAGGTTCATTGGATGTTTGAGTGATTCCCTACCAGTGAATTCATCATCAGATCCAGGGATGTTCCGCATTTGATGTTGATTGGGTTAAGAGGAATACATCCCTATATTCCTATCAGGGGCATAAGACAAGCTGGTAGAAAACAAGTCATATCGCGAGTCTCCAAAATGAGTTACTACAGAGCATATTTTCAAGATGATGACATCCCGTACAAATGTAAATCTCAACACATGTGACACTTGAAGGTCATTGTGGAAAAGGACACCATCGAACCAGATCGATACCATGCAGGGCATGTGGATTTCTACCCACCATGGTTGGACGATAGCATAGCAGGAATAGTCGAGCCAGGGTTCGGTCGAGGAAACAAATTCATAGATGAAGTTGCTGAAGTACAGGTGAAGTATAATAGACTACACAAAAGAGTTCACGAGTCCGAGGCCGAGCATTTGGAACAACACAAGATCGATATGGAGGCAATCAATGAATGGAGGGAAATGGCTACTAGGTCAAGGGAAAGGCTGGAGTATCTGGAGCAGGGTTTAATGGTGTTAGAGGGGAAGATGAGGAAAAGAGTCATAGACTTCCAGAATGTCGAGGGTAACGAATGAGGACATCTAGCTAGGGAATACCTACCACTGGACATGCGCGACCTGGGGAACCTGATCAATGGAGCAAATAAATCCAAACCTGGAGAAGGTCCCTCTGGGACCAAGTAGATTAGGTTTATTTGTTTTAGAATTACTTTTCGAATGTAATAAGGCAAACGCCATTAGTGACTTATTTACTTATTGTCGTTTTAGATTCATCTTATTTATCACATTAACGAAATGAGGCAATTAATGGCTTTAAATTTCTCCAAATACACTTGTCGCTAGGCCAACCTCGGGCACAACAAGGCTCCCAAATTAGGATGCGAATTTACATTTCCGCAATATGTGTTTAAATACGCAAATACTTTTTCAGAATTCTCACTAACTTGGCTACCTTTTTGTTTTTCTTTCTTTTTTATTATTCTCATTCCCCAAGGTTGGTTCACACATACTGGCATCATCACCACATCACACCAGATCTAGAGGCCCTCCACCTCCTCCTCCTCCAAGTAATCCAAAAAGCAAAGGAAAAGCTAAGATGGACGATATGAGTGGTGTCAAGAGAGAGGACGCTACACATGCTAAGAACGTGGAAACTTCTGATGGTCGGAGTACTCCGGCAACAAAGATTTGGTCTTACGGCTGAAATAGAAAATACTTGAAGTGAAAGGGGAGCTCGAGCATGTCCATAACATGGAAAAACTCTCCCTCACCTAAACATCCCATATATCAACCAACCAAACACCCAAAACCCAGTACCTCCTAAAAGCACACCAAACCAATGTCCACAAAATCCTCCCGCACCCTACCAATATGAAACACCTCCCCAAAATACTAATCCTTTACCCATACCTACACCCCCTCAACACCAACATCTCCCGACTCAATATCCGCAAACCACTTATCACACTCTTCAGAATACCCCACAGCCTATCCCCAATCCTCAAAATTCAACCAATGATCACCACTACGCCCAAACCCCGGCATTCATCAAAACAATCCCATATATGTGGAAACCCTACCCCACTCCACTCAACCAATCTCATATCAACCAGAATCTGCCCAGAAGGACATGCTCATTAAAAACATGGCAGAGGAGCTCAAGAAGCTCACAAGCCGAGCCCAAGGTGTTGAAAGAGGTAAATGAATTGAAGGTCTGAATTATAAGGACCTGTGCATTCAGCCAGACGTGAAACTATCGGAGGTTACAAACCTCCGATAGTTTGAAATGTTTGATGGAACGGGCGATCCAAAGGTACATTTGAGAACCTACTGTGAAAAGCTCGTAGGGGTTGTGAAGGACAAAAGGATTTGCATGAAGTTGTTCAGAAGCCTCACTGGAGACGCCCTATCTTGGTACATAAGTCAAAATCCCAAGAAATGGGCTAATTAGGTAAGCATGGCATCAGACTTCATGGATAGATTAAAATTCAATACGAAAAATGCACTGGATGTCTTCTACATACAGAATCTCAAGAAGAAGACAACAGAGACTTTCTGCGAGTATGCTACTCGGTAGAGGTCAGAAGTAGAAAAGGTCAGGCCGGCATTAGAAGTAGAGCAGATGAACAAATTCTTTGTCAAAGCTTAAGATCCACAATATTGTGAGAGTTTAATGGTCATTGAGAATCACAAGTTCTCCGACATCATCAAGCTCGGAGAAAGGATTGAAAAAGGTATCAAAAGCAGAATGGTAAAAAATTTTGAGGCACTGCATGCCACAAACAAAGCATTACAATCGGAAGGCATATCAAAGAAGAAAGAAGTAGGGAAAGTAATGGTAGCACAAGGTCCAAAATCTCCATTCGCATACCAAACACCTCCACCCACGTACCAACCTTCACCTCCCAGATATCCTCAACCCGCCACCGCCTACCACACCTATAACACCCAACAAGCCTACTATTATTCACCTCCAGCTCGTCCAAACTATCAAAAACCCAGGACCAATTTTGATTGCAAACCACCAAGACAATACACCCCTATTGCTGAACCCATCGACCAGTTATATGAAAGATTGAAGGCCGCCGGATATGTCACCATATTCCTGCCGCTGCCATGGAAAACTCCTCCTAGTGGGTCAACCCAATCAAAACATGTGCATACCATTCCGACATGAAGGGACATACCATCGATGAATGTCGCACTCTGACAGATAAGATTCATACACTGATTGATACCAAAGTCATACAAGTAAAGGAAGTCGCGCCTAATGTCCGCAACAACCCTCACCCGGACCATAGGGGTGAAGGAGTATATGTGATAGAAACTGATGAAGAATGGGATCCTGAATGGTCAATTGGGCTTATTCGGGAAGGTGGTGACTCTAAAAAACCTGCAGTCACACTCACTCCTATTGTGGTATAGGTACAACCACCAGTCAAAGTTGACATAGCCGTATCAACTCCGACAACACCTGGAGCTACACCTGCTCCATTTGAAGTAGAAGTAACCACACCCTTCACTGTGATGGTAGCATCCACACCGCCCATTAAATCCAATGTCGTACCTTGGGATTATGTTGCCGAAGCCAGGAGGAAAGGAAATACAAAAATGGAAGAGTCTGGGGCTGCAGAAGGGATGACTAGAACTGGAAGAATTTATACACCTGAGAATTTGGGAGGAACAAGTAAGGAAGCCACTGCCAAACAACCCATTATTGAAACTGGTCCGGATGATCTTTGAAGGAAGGTACAAGCAAGGGAATATTCTGTGGTAGACCATCTGAACAAAACTCTCGCCCAGATATCCATCCTATCACTGCTGCAAAATTTTGAGACGCATAGGAATGCTCTGATAAAGGTGTTGAATGAAGCGTACGTGCCCAAAAATATCACCAGTGGGGAAATGTCCAACATGGTGGGGCAAGTGCTGGAGAGCCACAAGATCACCTTTCATGAAGATGAGTTGCCGCCAAAGGGATTGAGACACAACAGGGAACTGCACATCATAGTGCAATGCGAGGATAAGTTCATTGCCAGGGTTTTGATAGACGGAGGATCCAACCTCAACATCTATCCATTGACAACTCTAAAAAGGTTGGGCAAAAGTTTGCATGAAATACGAGCAGGGACTATGAATGTAAAGGCTTTGGATGGGTCGCAAAGAGCCACAATCAGGGAAACCATTTTATGTTTGCAGATGGGTCTCATTTGGTTTGATGTTGAATTTCAGGTGCTCGACATATCCGCCTCCTACAATTTGTTGTTAGGACGACCTTGGATACATGCCGCTGGGGATGTTGCGCCCACTTTGCACCAGGCTGTGAAATTTGAATGGAATCATCAAGAAATAATCATTCATGGAGATCGGAGCAATCCCATTTATACCAATCAAACTATTCCGATCGTGGAAAATATAAGGAATTTTGGCGGAGAGACTTATCACCGCACCGAGTGCGTCAATGCAATTGAGAAGGATAAATGGTGGAGCAGCAAAATAGAAATCATCCTAGCATGATCGGGGTATGAACCTGGCAAAGGACTTGGGAAGAAACTCCAAGGCATCACCAAGCCAATACAGCTGAAACATCATGGTACAACTTTTGGGCTTGATATCTGTATACCTGGCAAGAATATGATGATTGGTCGCCACCATGGCATGGTCATATTACCCTCTTAAGCAACCAGTGCCGCATTTGAGCCAATCCTTCCATCAGGCCGACACAATATGGGGATCCAAAGAATAAGAAGCGTTGGCTGCACTGAGGAATTTGTTTTTAGAAGATGATGATATAGATTGATGTGTGATAGTTGAGGAAGAGGAGGAGGAGGAGGAAGGCCTTACCATTCAAACAGTGGAGAAGGGAGCATTTCTCAAGAACTGGACTGCTACACTATCAAGGGCCCAACGAGTCTTGGGGTAGCAAGGGTCCTAACATTGTTTATTTCTTGATCACTTTGTTTTAAACAATATTTCAGTAATTCATTTCGGAAAACATTACTTGAGTTATTGAAAATCGCTTTATTTGACATTTTAATATTTACTAATTGCTTAATGTTTTATTATTACTACTTTATTTCACATCTTTCTCTCTACAGCATTACTATTTCTTAGTTTGATGAACCAACGACTGTGACATGTAACGAGACAATGCAACATAAGGATAGTGACTCAGAGGAAACAGAAGAAGAGGATGTAATACATGAGGAAATTATCAAAGAAGTTGAGAATTTTGAGAACAAGCCCACCGAGATAGTCAATTTGGGAGAACCCGAAACCATCAAGGAAACTCGCATAAGCATCCACTTGTCACCGTCAGAGAAGGAAGAATACACTCATTTCCTGAAAAAATATGAGGATATTTTTGCATGGTCATACTACGATATGACAGGGTTGAGCACATCCATAGTAGCTCACAAGCTACCTACAAACCTAATGTGTCCGCCAATAAAGCAGAAACTCAGGAAGTTCAAACCGAACATAAGCCTGAAAATCAAGGAAGAAGTCACCAAGCAGATCAAAGACAAATTCCTGAGAGTAGTCGAGTACCCAACCTGGTTAACCAACATTGTACCGGATCCAAAGAAAGATGGAAAATTCAGGGTGTGTGTCGACTATCAGGATCTAAACAGAGCAAGTCCCAAGGATGATTTTCCACTACCAAATATACACATTCTGATTGACAATTGCACCAAGCATGAACTCCAATCCTTTGTAGATTGCTTCGCGGGATATCATCAGATCTGGATAAATGAAGAAGACGCAGAGAAAATAGCCTTCATTACACCATGGGGGTGTATTTCTATAAAATGTTGTCGTTCGGTCTGAAGAATACTGGGGCCACCTACATGAGGGCCATGACAACTATCTTCCATGATATGATACATAAGGAAATAGAGGTGTATGTTGATGGCGTCATCATCAAATCCAAGAAGGCCACAAATAACATAGCAGATTTGAGGAAATTCTTTGTGTGGCTGCAGAAGTACAATCTAAAGCTAAATCCCGCAAAATGTGCATTCGGGGTTCCTGCCGGAAAATTATTGGGATTCATCGTCAGCCGTCGAGGAATAGAGTTGGACCCGAAAAAGGTTAAATCTATCCAAGAACTACCACTTCCAAGGAACAAGAAGGACGTGATGAGTTTCTTGGGACGCCTAAATTACATCAGTTGCTTCATAGCACAGCCTACAGTGATATATGAGCCAATTTTCAAAATATTGAAGAAGGATGACGCAACCAAGTGAAGCGAGGATTGTCAAAAGGATTTTGAAAATATCAAGGAATACTTGTCCACACCACCAGTCTTAGTCCCGCTAGAACCTGGTAGACCATTACTACTCTACCTTGCAGTGTTAGATGGAGCTTTCGGCTGTGTTTTGGGACAGCATGACGAGACGGGAAGAAAGGTGCACCCCATATATTCCTTGAGTAAGAAGTTCACACCATATGAAGCATGGTATTCTTTGTTGGAAGGCAATTGTTGTGCTCTAACCTGGACAACTCAGAAATTGAGGCACTACTTTTGTGCCTATACTACATACCTCATTTCGAGGATGGATCCCCTGAAGTACATCTTTCAGAAGCCTATGCCTACCGAGAAGCTGGCCAAGTGGAAAATATTGCTGAGTGAATTCGACATCATCTATGTAACTCAGAAGGCGATCAAAGGACAAGCATTGGCAGATCATCTTGCCGAAAATCATGTAGGAGTAGAATACGAACCCCTAAAAATGTATTTTCCTTACGAAGAGGTATCATTTGTAGGAGAGGACATTGATGAAGACTATGACAATTGGAGAATGTTTTTTGATGGAGCTGCAAATTTCAAAGGAGTCGGTATCGGGGCCGTCTTGGTATCAGAAATCGGTCAACATTATCCGGTGTCTGCAAAATTCAGGCTCCCATGCACCAACAATATAGCGGAATATGAAGCCTGCATATTATGGCTCAACCTGGCCGTTGACATGAATATTCAGGAACTACTGGTGATCGGTGATTCAGACCTGCTAGTACATCAGAATACAAAAATACTACCATATCTACATCATGTACAAGAGATGAATAAGAGTTTCACAAAGATAGAGTTTAGACATGTCCCCAGAATTCAGAATGAATTTGCATACGCATTGGCCACCTTGTCATAATTGATACAACATCCGAACAAGAATTTCTTCGACCCCATTCCGGTGAGAATCCATAATCAGCCGACATACTGTGCTCATGCCGAAGAAGAGGCAGATGGAAAAACATGGTTCCACGACGTCAAGGAATATTTAGCGAAGGGAGAATACCCAGAGCATACAAACCATACTCAGAAATGCACAGTGCAGAGACTATACAATCACTTCTTCCAAAGCAGAGAAATTCTGTATAGAAGAACACTTGATCTGGGTTTGTTAAGGTGTGTTGATGCCAAAGAAGCTTCCAAATTGCTCAAAGAAATACATGCCGAAACTTGTGGCCCACATATGAACGGCTTTGTCTTAGCCAAGAAGATACAGGGCCGGATACTTTTGGATGACTATGGAAATAGACTGCATCTGGTATGTCCAGAAATGCCATCAATGCAAGATAGATGTAGATATGATATGAGTGCCGCCAAATGAACTCAATGCAACAAGTACACCTTGGCATTTTGCTTCCTGGGGAATGGATATCATTGGTCCAATCAAACCCACTGCTTCGAACGGGCACAGGTTCATTTTAATGGCCATCGATTACTTCACTAAAGGGGTTGAAGCTGCATCTTACAAAGTTTTGACCAAGAGAGTCTTCGTAATTTTTGTCAGAGATAGTATTGTTTGTCGATTCTGGATTCCAGAGTCCATCATCACTGACAATGCCGCTAATATCAACAGTGATCAAATGAAAGCTATGTGTGAAACTTTCAAAATCAAGCACAAGAATTCCACAGGGTACAGGCCTCAAATGAACGGAGTCGTAGAGGCCGCCAACAACAACATCAAGAAGATACTAAGAAAAATGGTAGAGAACCACAAGCAATGGCACGAGAAGTTACCATTTACCTTACTAGGATACCGTACCACAGTCTGCACATCGACCGGAGAAACTCCCTATTTTGTTGCTTTATGGTATCAAAGTCGTCATTCTCACCGAGGTAGAAATTCCTTCTCTAAGAATCATACAAGAAGCAGAACTCAGTGACGAAGAATGCATAAACAGCCGTTATGAGCAGTTAGCCCTCATAGACGAAAAAAGGATGAATGAAGTGTGTCATGGTCAGCTTTATTAGAATAGAATTTCCAGAGCTTTCAACAAAAGGGTCAAACCAAGAAAATTCATACCGGGTAGTTGGTGCTCTTTCCACATCAACATGAAGCCAAAGAAAATTTTTCACCCAACTGGCAAGGTCCTTACATGGTTCATGGAGTATTAATAGGAGGAGTGCTCATACTCGCATAAATGGATGGAGAAATCTAGCCAAAGCTTATCAATTCAGATGCAGTCAAAAGATACTATGTTTAAGTTATTCATGTTATGTAAATTGAACTACGCTTGACCTGATTCCCGTTTAAGAGGGGATACGTAGGCAGCCCTGTGGATTCGTTCACAATTCAATAAAATTTCCATTTTTCCCCACAATCAGAAACTAGGGCAGAACTTTAAGGAGCGCCCTCAAAATTTCGAAGCAAGTTCGGCCAACAGCAGCATACAGAATAGCCAGAAGGTCACTTAGTCAACTGGGGCAGAATTTTGAGGAGGAACCTCAAAATTCTATGGCAAGGGAGGTCACAATGTCTCTAATAATGTCGTGGTTACTGGTTCATCTAACTGATATCTAAATTGCATATTACTATGTCTTTGAAAACTATACACGCATGCTTTTGAAAAGAACTTTACTTTTTAGCCAAATACAACCCACAGTGACTTAAACAAGACCTTCGGGCAAAGTGGAGAAGAGCAAGCAGACAAAGACACGAACCAACTTGCCCCACAAAACTCACGAATTTTCTTTGGATGCAGGAAAAGGTCATCATCATAGGCATCATCTCAACAACACAACTGCTATACACAAGACACGTTGTCAGCTAAGAATACTTCACTTTTACTCTTACATTTTCATAAGGCTAAGCATTGCTTTCTCCTTGCATGAGAGTAATCCTTGTCCCAATCCTTGCATGAGGCTTAGCCCTGCCTCCCCATTTTTCATAAGGCTAAGTATTGCCTTCTCTTTGCATGATACTAAGCCTTGTCTCAATTCCTACATGAGGCTAAGCCCTACCTCCCTATTTTCATAAGTCTAAGAATTACCTTCTCCTAGCATGAGACTAAGCCCTGTCTCAATCCTTGCATGAGGCTAAGCCTGGCCTCCCCATTTTGCATAAGGCTAAGCATTGCCTTCTCCTTGCATGAGACTAATCCATGTCTCAATCCTTGCATGAGGCTAAGCCCTGCCTCCCTATTTGTATAAGGCTAAGCACTGCCTTCTCTTTGCATGAGACTAAGACCTGTCTCAATCCTTGCATGAGGCTAAGCCCGGCCTCCCCATTTTGCATAATGCTAAGCATTGCCTTCTCCCTGCATGAGACTAAGCCCTATCTCAATCCTTAAATGAGGCTAAGACCTGCCTCCCTATTTTACATAAGGCTAAGCATTTCCTTCTCTTTGCATGATACTAATCCCTATCTCAATCCTTGCATGAGACTAAGCCATGCCTCCCCATTTTGCATAAGGCTAAGCATTGCCTTCTCTTTGCATGGGACTAAGCATTGTCCCGAATCTTGCACGAGACTAAGCATTGTCTCTCTATTCATAAACACATATATTGCTTTATCCTAAGCCTTGCATTATTCTCTTCTCTCGGGCTAATCTATGCCCTTAAATTTATGCAATACTAAGCGATGTCTTGTTATCACCTTTAGAATCATGTCTCTGCACCTCATGGGCTGAAATATAGCCAACTTGTTCGAAGGTGTCATAGTCTGAAGGCATCATCCTCATAGCCAGAAGACATCATGCCATGGCCTGAGGATCTCTCAAATCTTGCACATCATTATTCGAAGGCGTCATGGTTCGGAGTCACCATTCTCATGGCCCGAGAACATCATTTCATGGCCGGCGAATCCCTTACCATATAATTCATAGCCCGGGACATCATGGTCTAAAGACGTCATCCTCACTATTCAAAGACAGTCTTTATGGTCCAAAGGGGAATTTGCATCATGTCTAAATTTACGCAACAATTTATACATATGTGCTTGCAGTGTATCTATAACGACCCGACCAGTCGTTTTGAGCTCTAGCGCATCATTTGGCGATTTAAGACAATGAGTAGCTTCATTTCAGGTATTATGATTGTAGGCATGGTCGAAATTTAATTTCGGGAAGTTTGGAGTCGAATTGGAAAGAAAGTTCTCATTTCGGAAGCCCTAAGTTGGAAGAATTGACTAAGATCGGATGTTTGAGTAAACGATCTCAGAATAAGGATTTGAAGGTTCCAGTAGGTTCGTATGAAGATTTTGTACTTGGGTATATATTTGGAGCGGGTTTTGGATGACCCGGGAGCATCTCGGGGCATATTGTGGAAGTTAGTATTTTAGAAGAAATTTCATAAGTCTGGATTGAAGTGCATTTCAGTGTTATTGATGTTCGTTTGGGATTACGAGTAAGGGAATAGCTCTGTATAGTGATTCTGGTGTTAGGAACGTGATCGGAAGTGAATTCAGAGGTCCGTATGTCATTTTGGAGTCATTTGGCTAAAGTTAGAAATTTGAAGGTTTTTAAGAAGTCCGACCGGAAGTGAAAATTTTGATATTAGGGTTGGATTCCGATTCCAAAAGTCGGAGAAGGTCCGTAATGTTGAATGTAACTTGTGTGCAAAATTTGGGGTCAATCGGACGTGATTTGATAGGTTTCGGCATCGAATGTAGAAGTTGTAAATTTCAAAGTTCATAAAGATTGAATTGAGTTGTGATCCATTATTTCGATGTATTTGATGCGATTTGAGTCCTCGAACAGGTCCGCATTTTGTTTTGGAATAAGTTGGTGTGATTGGGCTGGGTCCCAGGGGCCTCGGGTGGATTTCCAGTGGTTAACAGATACAATTTGGAGTTGAGGAAGGGCTGAAGCATCTGGTGCGACCGCACCTGCGCAATAAGGGCCGCAGGTGCGGCTTTGGCGTCGCAGATGCATATTTTGGCTGGCTTGGCTGGGGGCGCAGGTGCGAGGTTATTTCCGCACCTGTGAAGGCGCAGATGCGGAAGAGGAATCACAGGTGCGAAGCCCGGCCGGGAAGGAGGAAACCGCAGGTGCGGGTGCTTGGGTGCACCTGCGTGCATGCAGGTGCGAGCTAGAGGCCGCAGGTGCAGAGATCGGGTACGAGTAGTGTGTATTTTTAAATCGTGGTCTTGGCTTATTTGCACTTCATTTCTTCGATGGAAGGCGATTTTGGAGTGGTATTTTCAGCATCTTCCATAAGGTAAGTGATTCCTTCCCATCTTGAGTTAAATACTTGGATTATGCATGGATTAGAGAAGAAAAGTTATAGAAATTTGGGGTTTTGGTTGGAAGACCTAGAATTTGTATTTTTGGATTTTGACCGCGAATTTGGGCATGAAATTGAACGAGAATTATATATTTGAGTTCGTAAAGTTATGGGTGATCTTTATCTTCGACAAATTTCAAAATCCAGGAACCTGGGCCTAAGAGTGATTTTATCGACTTTCCGAGCCGAGTTAGGAATTTATATAAATTGAATTGTTATAAGTATTAGAGTGTATTTTCATTTGTTTGCCTATTATTTGGATTGTTTTGGGGCGTTGCGCATCAATGTGAGTCGTCGGAAGGGCTTGGAGGCCGGTTATGAATCTTCGGAGCGAAGTAAGTCTCCTTTCTAACCTTGTAATAGGGAATTGTCCCCATAAGTGAAATAATTAAATATGTGCTACTATTTGTGGGGGCTACGTACGCACGAGATGACCAGAGTCTGTGCGTAGCTACTATTATGCTTATGTCCGGGTAGTTTAGGCCCCAAAAGCATGTTTTATTTGCCGTACTTGTAACTTTATTGATGAAATTAAAGTGTTTAAACCTAATCAAATTTGGTAAATGAATTTCTGGAAAATATTTAAATGTTATTTTTCGTGGCCATTAAAAGAAAAATTGTCATTTTCTTGGGTACTTGTTTTCCTGATGTAGTCCGGGTAGACTGTTTGAATGTGTATGATTATGTGTGACCTCTTCGCAATTTATATTCTGCGAGCGGGGTGATTTTCTTCCACTACTCTCATGGGAGCGGGTTGTACGCCACGGAAGGTCAATAGATGCATCTATGGTCCGCATCGTTCCACCCTTCGGCAGTGCACAGTTTACATTTATGTTGGTTCGGGCCGTTCGACCCTCGGCATTTCCTTCGCATGATATTTGTTGGATACCATCTGTGATTTGAACTGTTTAATTTCCTTAAGATATCAGTTGTTAACTGAAATGACGGAAACTGAGATTTATAATTTGTGGAAGAAGTTGTCATTTCCTGTTGCTATTTGTTATCTGATTCTAACATCCATGTTTAGCATCACACTTGTTTATATTAATTTGACCTCTAGTAAGTGTCAAAGTCGACCTGTTCGTCACTAACTCTTCGAGGTTAGGCAGGATACTTACTGGGTACACGTTGTTTTCGTGCTCATGCTACACTTGTTGTGCATTTTGTTTCACAGGTACATGTATATCTAGTGGCCTCGCTTGGAGTCGTGGCATGGTTAATATGGGGACTTGAGTGAGCTACACCTCTCGAGACGACCCGCAGCCAGCAGAGTCTCCTTCATCATATTGAGTTGTACTTTCTTTACCGTCCTGTTTGTATTCTGGATGGTTGTTGTATTTCATTTGGTTTTTCTTAGAAATTTCTCATGCACTTATGACACCGGGTTCTGGGATGTATTTGTTAATTGAGGTGTTAAAACCTTGTTATTCACTCAGTAAAGTTTTGTCGATTTCATATAATAAAATGAAAAGTAACGATTTCAAAATAATAAAATAGGAACTAAATTAACTAAAGAGTGTTGGCTGGCCTGGCTGTGGTGTCCGGCGCCATCACGACCTTAATGGATTTTTGGGTTGTGACAACGTGGTATCAGAGCCCTAGGTTCCCTTAGGTCTCACGAGTCATGAGCAAGTATAGTAGAGTCTTGCGGATCGGTAGAGAGATGTCTATACTTATCATCGAGAGGCTACAGGGTTGTTAGGAGTACTTCACTTCTTGATTCCTTATCGTGCGGTTTGATCCCTTTGAGGCTGATGCTTACGTTCTTCTTACTCAATCTTACACCTCACGAAGAGCTTGCTATGAATCGAGAATTTGAGGAATTGTAATGGTACCACAGATATGGTGCATGATATTTTTCCATGCATAGTTGGTTGGGGCTGTTGTCGTTGCTCTCTAGGAGGATATTATATTGCTTCAACTCAGTATTTGTATTTCTGAGAGCTTTTAGGCTAAGTTCAGGTTGTTATGATGCTTATGATTGGTTATTGAACGGTATTGATGTGATGGTAGGATGCTTGCCCATATGTCGGGACAATGAATGACTTGAAAGGAGTTCTACTCAGAGCGTGATTCCTAGATTTCAGTATTTTATTTCCGGCAGAATAAAGGCAATTGGACTATAAATGTTCAAGTTTATTTTGATAGAGTAACAAGACTTGGTGTTTTCAAGTGAGGTGGAATCTTCATTTATGATGTGGCATCGTCATCGTTGATCGAATAAGATGTGTTAAGTTCGTCGGTGCTATGGTTTCTTCGGTTACATTGGGTCAGAGTAGTGTGAAGTAGTATTGAAGAAGCGGTTATCAGAGATTGTGGTGTGCAGTGATTCAGGATTGAATAAGCATTTCTAATGCAGGCGGGTCGAGGAAGATGGTTTTTAGAGAGTTTTGAGGTCGTGACGATCTGCTGGTTTAAGTTCTACAGAGAATGATATTTATTTGAGGCAACAACTGGGAAGCATACGATGAGGAAAGACATGTGGGAAGTGTCAGGCAATGGTTAAATTTCTAGAAGGTCAGGTGTAAAAAGCGAAAGTCGAGCAGTTGCTTAGAGGGGTGAGTCTGACCAAAGTAGGAGAGTGGTCGCGTAGCATATGAATTCTGTGGTAAGATAGTTGCGCATCTTGAGGAGAAGTTTGGAGCGATTTGAGAATTTTAGTGGATGGTGGTTGGGTCTACGGGCTTAAATTGAAATATTGGCTATTTTGGTGAAAGATTGGATAAAATAGAGAGGAGTTGTTCGGTATGAAGAAGGATGCAGCATAGCTGTGAATTAGAAGATATTGTCGCGCATTTAGTAGATGTCCATGAGGAGCGGACGGACTGGTAAAGTTGGTAAATGAGAACGGGTGTAGGACGGGGTATTGATGTCGCAGAGATTGTGCAGTACAGCATCGTTGTAAGGTGTCAGTTGGTAATTTTCGCAGGTGGGCTATCTTCTGTGAGCAGGTCAGTGGTTGCATTGCTGGCGGACTTTTTTTTTGCGAGGGATTTTACTGACTAATCAACAAGAGGTCGGATATGAGAATGTGGTTAATGACTCAGAGCGTTTGTGAAATGCAAAACGGAAGAATTTCAAGGAATTAGGCGAGTTGGTTATGCAGTATCATGTCAGCAATGAAGGAAGATTCTTGGTGAGTTCCAGATTTGTGTAACAGCGGCTTCAGGCTAAGTGGGAGAGTCCCACTGCCTACGATTGGGTTGTATAGTATCTACTGGTGAAATTCTAGTGCTCGGCATAATGGTGAGTTAATGTAGCCAAGGGAAGAAGACATGAATAGTAATTGAGCATAGGATTTGATAAATGTGTGCATAGATTAGCCTTATTGAATCAGGTTTAGAATTTGGAAAGATTCAGGATTTACGCTTAGTACTGAGGTAATTTGCAAGGGAAGTGATTCACTTGATTGCTTACTCAAGATGGGTGTTCAGGTGCCAGCGAAGCCGTGGAGTTGATTATATTCCAGACCAAGCCAGAGTGGGTGACTCTCAACAACGGTCCTAGTAAATTCGAAGGTCAGAATGTGGTGTCTAGGCATTTGAAGCCCACGGTATTGTTAAGAATCGAACTTTCACAGCAGAATTTTGAGAAAGAGAATATGGGGGGAGTGTTCTATATTATCTTCGGCGTGTAGAGTAGCATTTGGAGGAAAAAGGAGAAGATGACTTCGAGTTCATAGAAGGGTTATCAGAATGGATATACCGGTCGAAGATGTGAATATGCGTGCAAGGAGGGCATGAGACTGTTCATAGGTTTGGGGACAATGTGGTCTCGTGGAATACGGTCACTCAGGATGAGTGAGAATTGATTTGTTATGAGTTCACTAGAGTTGTCGTTAGTTCTAAGTAAAGTTAAGGATAAATTAGAAGAAGTTAGATTGGTTAGCCGTGGTGGAAATGGCATATTGATAGCAGTGATCAATTCTTTCAGTGTGATCAGATTATGCATATGATTTGTGACGGTACGTACGGGGTTTGACGGCCGCCGTAATCAATTTTATTTTGAAATAACCAAGTATTTTGGGCCTGCTATGTGTAGGCGGATCTCTGAAGGATTATGGTGGTATAGACTATTACTTGAGGATTTGCATGTCTTGTGATTATGAGAATTCGCTCGTGTGTTGTTACGGTTCTCTTGAATTAGGTTAAGTAAAAGTTTTTATATGATGAAGTGTTTACCCTATTAATGGTTCGGGAGTTAGGACGGGATCCTGTGCTATATCGTATTAGCATGATTAGGTGCGGTGAGCAGTATGGAATTTGAAGTAAGAATCAAGGTTGCGGATTGGTGTTGACAAGGATGTCACGAGCTCGGATGAGCAAGAAAACGGATTTGGATGTGTAGAGTAAGTCGGTATCGTCTTCAGCGTCACTTGAGATCGGTGGTGGTGTAAGAGGCTTTGCATTTTGGTTGCAGGTTTCTTGGTTGGATTTACACAATTAGTGTGATCGGTGGTGTGGATGTGCAGACTTGTTACCTTGTGTGGAAGGTCGTAGGAGTGTGACCACGGGAAGATCGTGTGAGTGTGTCATGTAGTCACTTAATTGATTGAAGATTCAAACCAAGTATAAAGAAGTATAATATTGTTTACTTGAGAGTTTATTCCTGGAGGGCGCTCGGTTCATTTGGTTGTGGATGTAGGGGTTTTGCTCCGGCTATGACGGTTGTTCTTGCATTTTATGAGAAAAAGTGGGTTATTATGGACCCAGGTAAGGCTATTAGCCTAGCTCGGTGCGAGCGGAATCAGCTTGAAGGTTGTGAGTGGATTTAAATATGATTATGGGCTCCATGTGAGTCAGAGGTGCTCGTTTCAGTATGGCGTTTCTCATGGAGAGGTATTAGAGCATCAGATGTTGTTCCATCTTCGTTCATTTCAGGTAATATTTTGTTGTGCCGTGTGGGTGGTGAAGGCGGCTTGATAATTTCTTATGTGTTGAGATTTTGCGTAGTGATGATGATGTGTGAGCAGGATAGCTCTTGAGATTCAGAGTATATATATCGCACCTCAGTTGTGCTTGAGTTTTGTAGCGTATGGCTCTATTAGTCTCCCCGGGATGGCATTATGCACTTAGTATGCTTGTGACCGATATTCGATATTTTGTGGTAATGAACAATTTCGCTCAGTGTGTATCTCCTTACGCGAATCTTATGTGTGGATTAGGTGGCACGCTGCCACGGTTATGTTATTTGGATCGGGTGGCATGCCACGACGGGCATGTTATTGGGATCGGGTTGCCACAGTGTGATGTTGAGTACGGTTCCCTATATTTATTTTTCTTGTATTTTACTTCCTATTTTCTGAGGAAAGTTCATATTAGTTATGTTAGTCAAATAGTCCATTCTTTAGTCATTTCCTTATGTATCATGTTCGAGTTGTGGCCTATTAACACATTGTGGCATCATGTGAGGCTGTTGGTCATGTCTGGGGTGACTTGTTGTCTGATCAGTTCATACTGGGTGAGACGAGATTATTGGATCAGGGATCAGTGCGATAAGATTATGTGAAGTATATTAAAGGAAAATACCATTATTTGGTTCGTAATGAGGTGATGATTCTAGTCAAGAGAAGAGACTCAATGATTTGTTGACTCTGCAGTTGGTTATAAATTTCTACACATCTCATCCGTCGTCATGGTATCGTAAGCGTTATATCAGGACTTATACATATGTGGCATGAGCTGCGTTGGGAGCATCAGATTCGTGGAATTTTTGGCTATTAATATCAGGAAACGCCATTATGGTTAGATGATGAATTATGCAGTGAATGGTGCTAATTCAGCGGAGGCATGAAATCATATTCTGGTACCTCGCGTAGTGATTAATTCGGTGTTCATATATTGGAAATAGGCTTAGCAAAGAATTTCGGGTGTTGGAACTGGGCTCTGAGCTCATTGAATGGATAATAGAGAATATCTTCAGATTTATTCGAGCAAATGTGCTCAACTGGGTTGTGGTAGCACAGGTAGGTGCACGAAGTTTTAAACAGTGATTTCATACAACTCCAGAGCAGTTCGTAGCATGTTCAAGGACGAATGTATGTTTAAGTGGAAGAGAATGTAACGACCCGATCGGTCGTTTTGAGCTCTAGCGCGTGGTTTTGAGCTCTAGTGCGTCGTTTGGCGGTTTAAGGCCATGAATAGCTTCATTTTAGGTATTATGACTCGTAGGCGTGGTCAAAATTTAATTTCGGGAAGTTCGGAGTCGAATTGGAAAGAAAGTTCTCTTTTAAGAAGCCTTAAGTTGGAAGAATTGACTAAGATCAGATGTTTGAGTAAACAACCTCAGAATCAGGATTTGAAGGTTCCAGCAGGTTCGTATGATGATTTCGTACTTGGGCGTATATTCGGAGCGGGTTTTGGATGACCCAGGAGCGTCTCGGTGCATATTATGGAAGTTATTATTTTAGAAGAAATTTCATAAGTCCGGGTTGAAGTGAATTTTGGTGTTATTGATGTTCGTTTGGGATTCCGAGTCAGGGAATAGCTCCGTATGGTGATTCTAGTGTTAGGAGCGCGATCGGAAGTGATTTCGGAGGTCTGTAGGTCATTTTGGAGTCATTTGGCTAAAGTTAGAAATTTTAAGTTTTTAAGAAGTTCGACCGGAAGTGGAAATTTTGTCGGATTCCGATTTCGATAGTTGGAGCAGGTCCGTTATGTTGAATGTGACTTGTGTGCAAAATTTGGGGTCAATCATACGTGATTTGATAGGTTTCGGCATCGAATGTAGAAGTTGGAAATTTCAAAGTTCATAAAGATTGATTTGAGTTGCGATCCATTGTTTCAATGATATTTGATGTGATTTGAGGCCTCGAGCAGGTTCGCATTATGTTTTGGAACAGTTTGTTGTGATTGGGCAGGGTCCCGGAGGCCTCGGTTGGATTCCGGGTGGTTAACGGATAGAATTTGTAGTTGAGTAAGGGCTGAAGCATCTGGTGTCTTGTGCGACCGCACCTACGCAATAAGGGTCGCAGGTGCGGCTTTAGCGTCGCAGATGCGTATTTTGGCTGGCTTGGCTGGGGACGCAGGTGCGAGGTTATTTTCGCACCTGCGAAGGCGCAGATGCGGAAGAGGAAGCGTAGGTGCGAAGCCTGGCTGGGAAGGAGGAAGCCGCAGGTGCGGGTGCTTGGGCGCACCTGCGGGCACGCAGGTGCGAGGCTGGAGGCCGAAGGTGCAGAGTTCGGGTATAGGTAGTGTGTATTTTTAAACCGAGGTCTTGGCTTATTTGCACTTCATTTCTTCATTGGAAGGCGATTTTGGAGCGAATTTGGAGTGGTATTTTCAGCATCTTCCATAAGGTAAGTTATTCCTTCCCATCTTGAGTTAAATACTTGGATTATGCAAATGGATTAGAGAAGAAAATTTATAGAAATTTGGGGGTTTTGTGGGAAGACCTAGAATTTGTATTTTTGGATTTTGACCGCGAATTTGGGCATGAAATTGAAAGAGAATTATATATTTGAGTTCGTAAGGTTATGGGTAATCTTTATCTTCGGAATCCGGGCACGTGGGCCCGAGGGTGATTTTATCGACTTTCCGAGCGGAGTTTGGAATTTATAGAAATTGAATAGTTATAAGTATTAGAGTGTATATTCATTGGTTTACCCGTTATTTAGATAGTTTTGGGACGTTGCGCATCAATGTGTGTTGTCGGAAGAGCTTGGAGGTCGGTTATGAATCTTTGGAGCGAGGTAAGTCTCCTTTCTAACCTTGTAAGAGGGAATTGTCCCCATAGGTGACATAATTAAATATGTGCTACTATTTGTGGGGGATACATACGCACGAGGTGACGGGAGTCCGTGCGTAGCTACTATTATGCTTATGTCCGGGTACTCTAGGTCCCAAAAGCATGTTTTATTTTCTATATTTATAACCTTATTGATGAAATAAAATGTTTAAACCTTATCGAACTTAGTAAATTAATTTCTGGAAAAGATTTAAATGTTATTTTCGTGACGATTAAAAGAGAAACTGTCATTTTCTTGGGTACTTGTTTTCCTGATGTAGTCGGGGTGGACTGTTTGAATGTGTATGATTATGTGTGACCGCTTCGCAATTTATATTCTGCGAACGGGGTGATTTTTTTCCAGTACTCTCATGGGAGCGGGCCATACGCCACGGCAGGTTAATAGATGAATCTATGGTTCGTGTCGTTCGACCTTTCGGCAGTGCACAATTTACATTTATGTTGGTTCGGGCCGTTCGACCCTCGGCATTTCCTGCGCATGATATTTGCTGGATACCATTTGTGATTTGAACTGTTTAATTTTCCTTAAGATATGAGTTGTTAACTGAAATGACGGAAACTGAGATTTATAATTTACAGAAGAAGTTGTCCTTTCCTGCTGGTATTTGTTATCTGATTATAACATCCATGTTTAGGATCACACTTGTTTATATTAATTTGACCTCTAGTAAGTGTCAAAGTCGACCTCTCGTCACTACCTCTTCGAGGTTAGGCGGGATACTTACTAGGTACACATTGTTTTCGTACTCATGCTACACTTGTTGTGCATTTTGTTGCCCAGGTAAATGTATATCTAGTGGCCTCGCTTAGCATCGTGGCATGGTTAATATGGGGACTTAGGTGAGCGGCACCTCTCGAGACGTCCCGCATCCAGCAGAGTCTCCTTCAGCGTATTGAGTTGTACTTTCTTTACCGTCCCGTTTGTATTCTGGACGGTTATTGTATTTCATTTGGTTTTTCTTAGAAATTGCTCATGCACTTGTGACACTGGGTTCTGGGATGTATTTGTTAATTGAGGTGTTAAAACCTTGTTATTCACTCAGTAAATATTTATCTATTTTCATATAATGAAATGAAAAGCAATGATTTTAAAATAATAAAATAGGAACTTAATTAACTAATGAGTGTTGGTTGGCCTGACTGTGGTGTATGGCGCCATCACGACCTTAATGGATTTTTTGGTCGTGACTGTATTTTGGTAAATTTGCAGGTGGTCCGAAAAGTAACTGTTATCCCAGCAGGAGAAATCCCGCTCCAGTTTCCATCAACATCCTACAAAGTATTTCAAACATCACCGTTCATCATACGTTACCCATAACCGTTTCAAACCCCAATTAACCCTACTTGGAACATTTTGTTCGTTCTTTCAACGACTCCATTGGTTTACTCCATCATTGGATCTAGAACTACACACGGCCTGATTCTGTAAAACGAGGGATATTAATTTTTTGTATAAATTATTTATGTGTTAAATTGGGTATTTAAAATCTAGCCCCTGAAAACCCCAATTTCGGACCTGTACACTACCCAATTACCCCAGCCTAACATCAAATACCCCAATACCTTTAACCCATTAACCCAATCCCACACCCATTTATTATAACCCGACCTAGAACCCTTGAATCAGGACCGTTGATCTCTGAAATCAACAGTCCACATCACCCCAATCCTTTTTAATTAACCTAACCTATCTAAACCCTAATCACCTCACCCAGCCCGCCGTCTCTATACACTCCATCTCTCATCTTCTCCCCCTCACCTCTCAAAACCCTAGTGTCGTCAACCCAAATCCCTCTTATTCCAACCCCAAAATGGAATCAATCGTTGATTCCCTACCTTATTTGGCCCCTCCTCCTTAGTGGCTACTCGTTCTTTGGTATTACCTAATGGCTTTCCTAAAATGGAAAGTAGATCTGGAGAGATTCGAACCAAAATTGGTTCAAAATCCTTAACCTGTTGTTTCCATCTGTGTTCATCATCTTTTTTGTGTATGTACGAATATTTTTGTATCTCTCACTAATTCGACTTAGCCCTAAAGGTAAGGGTTTCAGATTCTCTTTGATTCGAACCTAAACTGGTTCAAACTTTAATTTTTAGTATTATCTCGTCTATATTCACTTCATTATGCGTGAATCTGCCTATTACTATTAATTTCCTTTATTTGCCCTAAATTAGGGTTTCAGATCTTTTTCTAGTTCGATTCTTTGTTGCTTTTGGAATAACTCCTGTCTCTGTTCATTATACACAGTATGTGATTATTTTGTCCTTGTTTCTTTGCTGATTTTATGGCTTACCCGAATTAGGGTTTCAGATCTGCTTTAATTAAACCAAATCTGGTTCGATTCTGTTTCCTTTTTGAATAATCTCTTATCTACGTTCACTGTATGCATTATGTACCTTATTTTACTGCAGATTTTGTGGTTTACCTAAAACTAGGGTTTGAGACTTTTACTGATTTCCTTCTACTCTTCCTTTCTCATATAGTACTGATATTTTCCTTATTTTGTTCACCCTACCCTATTCTCATTATTTCTTTACCTTATTTTGTTCACCTCCCCCTTTAGGAAGGACTCGAACTCTCATATTCTCACTAACATTTAGTTCTTTTACTCTGATTATGTACTCATTGTTTCTAGTCTTGGTCGGCCTGAAAACCAAGGCCAAGTGATTCTGGAACTTAATATTTATAGCATATTTACTTGCTTTCTTTCTTAACTGGTAAGACCTAATCCCTTGTAATTTCATTCTCCATGCTTTCATAATATGTGTTGCTCTACCAGCATGTGTAAATTTCGAGTATGATTCTGCCCTTATGCTTCTATGACTTTGTCTAATCCTATGGTTAGTACTGTTAGTTTAAGATTAGCGATTTTTGAATAATATGAATCCTCCTACAAGCTAGCTTAATGTTTAACTTGTTTCATGCACTATTTGATGATCTTGCACTTGTTCTGAACTTAGCATCTTTATGATACCATTAACTTGAAATTGGTCCATTAATCCTAACCTCACAAATTTCTATGGCTACTTAATATGTCCTGCCCAACTTGTTCAACCAAACTGTTTGCCTTAACATGATTCTGTGATTAGTGGTTGTCCTAAATGTCAACATGCTCACTTAGTATAATTAGGTCTCTTTGAAGCTATGTACTTTGCAAACTTTACTTTTTTCTGAATGCAATTTTTTGTTCTAAACCTTGTTACTTCTGAAATCAAATTGTTTTGACATCTGCCCCTACTTCCTTTTTATATGCTGATTTTTAAAACCTCCGCTCTTAGTCCCTTAGGTTCTCAACCACCCTAGTGTGAGGAGTGCTCAGGGTCCACATGAGACTCCTGTGAACTTTGACACACTGGGAATTGGTTCCCAATATCATGTGAACTATCTTCTGAATGTGTGGTTTTGGTGTGAGCATTTCCCTAGTTCCCTAAGGCCCTTAGGGACTTTGACACATCAGAAACTTGGTTCTAATGTGCTATGGGTGAATCACTATGTTGTGCCTCAAAGTTGTTATAGTCGGAAGGCCTGGTTCCCAGGTTTATTTGGGCGTAATGAAGGCTCCCTATAGTATATCTTATAACTATTGTATAATTTATTTATTATTCTGGTCTGTAATAACTTTGTAACAAACAGATTCCGGGGATATTTTGTAAAGTTGAGGGGTTTTCTTATTTCCTTTTGTTAAACTGGGTAGAAATCTTGCCTATATGGTTTCAGCTATGTTGTTAATTCTATTCATTTGGTAAAAACGGTATGAGTTCTATATTTGTGCTTAGAAATCCTGCCTATAGGACTTTCGTTGATGTTGATTCTGAATTCTATATCTGCATATTAGAGATCCTGCCTATAGGGTTGATGTTATAATTGCATTAGAAATCCTGCCCAAAGGATCTATCAATATGTCCAACAAACATGCATTAGCAATCATGCCTATAGGATCCCAGTGTTTGATTTAATTGTTTTCTGGCAATATGTAAAATTTCTGCCCGCATTACTGCTCACTAGATATCATGCCTATATGATTAAATCAATTTAATAATAGATACCATGCCTATAGGACTAAAACCAATTTCAAATCAAGAAATCATGCCTATAGGACATAAGTTAGTACAGTAATTAAAAGCATGCATATAGGATTTAAAAGGAAATAAAACATGTCTCTATAAAGTTAAAATCAATGCTACACCTAGAAATCATGTCTATAGGTCTATAACCATTAAACTTGTAGAAATCATGCCTATAGGATTCCATTAATTGGTTCTGAACTCAATCGCCATTGTCAATCACTTAGGCAATATACCTATAGGACTTAATAATAATTCTGGGTTTATATTTGTGATGTATTATTGCTTGAAGTGCCCAGATTATACTGAGTAAAATCAGTAGGCAAACAACAAGTCTTAACACTCACCTTAATAAAACTGTTTCTGCACTCTATTTTCTCACATAGATATCCTGCCTATAGGACTTTAAGGTTAATAGAGTTTGCTGATTTAATTGCGTGCATTTTCTAGTTTATGTCTCGAGGTAAATATGATCCTATATTTGATTTTTATCTGAAAGTCCTAATTGCATTTTCTTGTCGCCTAGATTTTTACATTTTTGAGCAACATAGGTTGGGTCTAGAACTATCCCAAATAGAGGTCCTAATACCTCCAGGGCCATAGATAAGGGACGGGTAGTGCACGCATAGGGAACAAGCTAGAATCAAATAGAACGCTTAAGTAACAACTTAAAGATAGTAATCGGGTAGAAAGGAGATGATAGTCCGTGTGCTAAGTACTATGAGTAACACGCTGACTTGAAGAAGTTACAAAGTATTGCACGAGGTGATCCTATAGGCTAAAAACTTAGGACCTCCCCCCCCCCCTTCCTTTTTATTCCTGTTGTCACGACCCAAAAATCTATTAAGGTCGTGATGGCACCGGACACCATCGTCAGGCAAGCCATCATTAACTAGTTGAAATAAATTTCTGTTTCAACATTTTTGAAATCATTACCTTTAACTTATTACGTAATAACTAAACAAAAATCCGTTAAGCAAATACGATGGTTTAAATATTCCATTTTAGCAAATATATATCACAAACACATCCCAGAACCCGGTGTCACAAGTGCATGAGCAATTATTAAGAATTTATACAATGATCACAAAGCCTGTCTGAGATCCAAATTGGACAATGAAATTTAAAACAAAATGAATACAATACGAGGGAGACTCTGTCAGCAGCGGATCGCCTCTGGATGATGCAGCTCGCCTAAGTCTCCAAACCAGCCACATCGTTGTGGAAGCACCTGTGCAATAAAAATGCACAGCAAGTGTAGCATGAGTACAAAAAATAACGTGTACTCAGTA